>MCJB01048073.1:0-37346 GCA_002018475.1 Nicotiana obtusifolia
CTTCTTCGATTCCTCAATTTCCAGGTCTTTGCCTCCGATGGGATTCGTAGGAGGGGGAAACTCTGCTAGGGTTTCCTTTAGCTCTTCAATTTCTTGCTTATCTTCTTTAATTTAGAGTTTGGAAGAGAGGGATTTGGATATTTTGATGTGAGGGCTTTGAGAGGGGTCATTTGGGGCTCTCTACTATGCTGGGACTTAGAAAAAATGAAGGAGGGACGGGTTTGGGTCCCTTTTATAGGCCTGGCAATAAGTGGCACACGTACCTGACAAATTTCAGGTTTGCGATTGCATACCCACCGCAAACAGGGTATGCGGTTCGCATTCTGGTCGCAAATCTCACCCCAGAAATCTGTTGCATTATGCGACACAGAAGGGCCAGATTTGCGGTTCGCATTTTCAACAATGCGATCGCATTCCGGTCGCATTTTAGACACTGATTCAGCCTAGAACTCTGTTCCATTCTGCGACGGAGGGTGTCATATTTGCGGTCCGCATTTGCATTATGCGGTCCGCATTTTCATTATGCGGTCCACATTTTGGCCGCATTTTTTACACAATTTCATCCCATAACTCTGTCTCAGTTTGCGACCCTGATGTTGGATATGCGGTCCGCATTTGTGCTTTGCGGTCCGCATATCTAGTTGTGCGACACCTTTGTTCTTTTTCTTAACTTTAAACCATTTTCCGGGTTCTTGGGTCTTCATATGTGAGCTATTTTACAGTGTATTTTAACGTATGAATTTTACGGGTTGTAACAATTCATTCCACACGGGTGGGGGAGCATTTGGACCCCTGGATCTCTTCCAACCGTTATACCAGAACACTGTTAAGTTCCATAATCGGTAAGAAGCCAGTTCTACTGCCTCTGTGTCACTGGCATGCATAACCCGCAGTGTGCGGTTTATTTGATCAATGAAATCCTGCGGGTCTTCCTTAGGATCAGACCCGGTAAACACTGGAGGATCCAAATTAATGAAGTCACGGACCCTCGTACTGACCGGTGTCTCAGTAGTACCGGCATTCTGCCTCCGAGCCTGAGAAGCTACCAGGGTGGTCAACAACTGCCGCAGTCCTCAGGTCCCGGTCCGTAGCATCGGAACAAGGGACTGGTGAAGCTGGGCGGCTTCTAATATCTTCTGGGGGAGGAGGAGTAGATGAAGTATGAGAAGGCGTCTCACTTTGGCCCTCCACTGCGTGGGGCACCTGACTGGTCCCCTCTCCGGCATTGATATCGAGCTGTCCGCTATTTGCTTGCTTCCTAGCCGAAGGCATCGCTGAAGGAAAACAAGGCAAGTATTAGAGATGAACACTTACGACTCAGCTCTATGCACGACTCGATTCCGAAAGAAGGTAACATTCCTAAATGTCAGGTAGCCTCCTGATTATAAAATGTGGCGCGCAACACACCCATAATCAAGACCCTACTAGACACGGCTCATAGACAATCCCTAGGACACGACCTTGCTCTGATACCAATTTCTGTCACCACCCAACCGGAGGGCCGCGACAGGGCACCGGACCCTGCTTGCAGAGCGCCGGCGTACCCCTCATATCTGCTATCTTACTTTCTTTGTTATCTACAAAGCCTATCATACGCATGCAGTTTTGAACGACATCACTTTAGGCGGAAACGTCATACCATGACATAAACATACTTTTATACATAGTGTGCCAACGGGACTACAGTGCAAAACTATACAACATATTACATATGCCGACGAGGCAATACAACCGTACATGAGTCAACCCAGCACTGGTCTATACATACATCAACATTTGTCTATTGAGCCTCTACAAGAACAGACACTATACAACCTATGTCGGAACAGGGCCCCAACATGCCAACAATGCCTTTACAAAATGCATACCAAGGCTGTAGCAAGTCCGAAGGATGAATCTTGCTGGTATCTGCTGAACTGGTAGCCTACTACGGTGGGGGAGCTCCGTCTATCAATCTATTAGGACCTGCGGCACGACATGCAGCGTCCACGAATAAAGGACGTCAGTACGGATAATGTACTGAGTATGTAAGACAGAAAACACAATATAAGAGAAATGATATAAGCTTTAGGATAGAAACATGTAACCTGTAATAAGTGAAATGCCTCTGAGGGCAGCTAACCAAGACCCACTCGTGGTGCTCATGTCTATACACACAACTCTTATAACATTATCGTATACATGTTTATTATCATTATCTTCGCCTTATATTCACGCCTTTGTGGGCTTGTCATTTTCATATACATTTATTGTTACTGTAACCGTTTACATACTCGTTACCTCATACAATCACGTATACCTCCGTGGGCTCATCGTCATCATATGCCTCTGTGGGCTCATAATCATATGCCTCTGTGGGCTCATCATTATCATATCATAGCATGCCTTACCCGGCCATACAAGGCGCGGTCATAACATACTCGACCTTCATTAGGCGCGGTCATAACAGATTCAATCACACATATATTTAATACATTGCAAGTTCATTTATAAACAAGCGTTCCAGACCCTTTTTAGTGACATACATTTATTATTCCCTTTTTCACACGTAGTTGAGAATACCTCTTTACCAGGAGCTTTATATGACTCAAGGATTACTATTAGAATTGATATCATGAAACAAGAATAATTATTCCATAGAGGGAAAACAATATAAGAAACACTAACTTCTAAGAATAGAATATTCTTTGGGGCTTGTTCGTGGCATTGTATTCAATAGGAGTCGTGCAAAAGAAAGAACGGTATGGTCTTACATACCTGGTACTTACTGTGCCAGTTCTTGAGCTATGCAATTTGCTACAGTTCCTTAGTCTACAATTAAAGGACACTTCAATCATTACTCACTACGCGTGATAGCTCTCATCAACCAGAATCTTCTAAATTCATGTGGTGGTTCTTTACACCCTTTCTCCTCCGAACCCCATCAAACGTATTTACAGCACATGCAACTCATTTACAACCCCTAATAACCATGACTCATTCCGTTTAACCCTACCTATTTCGATTTCATGGCTTCTACTCATACTCCTATAAGCTCTTACAGGCATGCAACCACCTATCATGAATGTTTAAGGGAGAATTACATGAAAGGGAGTAGTAACTTACTTTGCATGTGAATTATTTAACCCTCCTCTACGATTCCTCAATTTTCTAGGTCTTGCCCTCAATGTGGGTTTGTAGGATGGGGAAACTCAGATAGGGTTCCCTCTTAGTTCTTTAATTTCTTGCATTCCTTCTTCGATTTAGAGTTTGGAAGAGAGGAAAATTGGTTGTTTTGGTGTGGGGGCTTTGAGAGGGGTTGGTCGTTTGGGGCCTTCTACTATGCTTGGACTCAGAAAAATGAAGGAGGGACGGGTTTGGGTCCCTTTTATAGGCCTGGCAATAAGTGGTGCACGTGCTTGACAAATTTCAGGTCTACGATCGCATACTCGCTGCAAACAAGACATGCGGTTCGCATTCTGGTCACAAATCTCATCCCAGAAATCTATTGCATTATGTGACGTAGAAGGGCCAGATTTGGGGTTCGCATTTTCAACAATGCGATCGCATTTTGGTCGCATTTCAGACATAGATTTAGCCTAGAACTCTGTTCCACTTTGCGATGGAAGGTGTCATATTTGCGGTCCACATTTGTATTATGCGGTCCGCATACTGGACGCATATTTGACACAATTTCAGCCCAAAAATCTGTCTCAGTTTGCGATCTTGGTGCTGGATATGCGGTCCGCATTTGTGCATTACGGTTCGCATATCTAGCTATGCGACACCTTTATTCTTTTTCTTAACTTTAAATCATTTTCCGGGTTCTTGGGTCCTCATATGTAACTATTTCACAGTGTGTTCCAATGTACGGATTTACGGGTTGTAACAATACAATACGACTACATTCCCAAATACTGTAAAGAATGCAAGCTACAAGGACATGACATGATAGAATGCTGGAAGCTACACCCAGATTTCCTTGATACAGCTATGGCAGTACAACAAAAGATTACAGAGCAAAGGAAAGCACAGGGCAAAGCAGTAGAAACAAAAACTCAACAAAGACATGAAACAGCACCATTAATGATACTGCCAAGTGGAAAAGTTGTAGGCAATGCTGGCCCTCAATGGAAAGAGGTCAAAGTCAATCGAATGCAAAGCAAAGCAAACTCCAAACTTGGGAAGCAAAAAAGCATCAGTTATTAAGGATACTCTACAATTTCAAATAGTAAACAAGTTTGATGCACTGAATCTAGACAATGCCAGAAATGTGGAGAATCATATGGAAGAAGAGCATGTAATAGACACCTCAACAGCAACTCTCACAGCCTTGATAGCTGCAGGAAGTCAAACACCAGTAGGCTCAACAATGAATCCCAACCTAAGTAATCATTTGAGTTCTGAGGCTACAGCAGTAAAGTTAATCAGTTGACTTTGCTAGATGAATTAGATGAGAAAAGAGGAATCCAATCAGCTTTGATAGCAATAACAGATCAATCACCAACAGGTTCAGCATTGGCTGTTACAAAGACACCAAGCTCCCTCAGAAATCACTCAGAAAGGACTCAAAATCCAACTTTTTGCAGACACCCCAGCAGTAGCTCACAAAAGAATACCAAAACAGGCAACAAACTGAACCTTGAGGCAATCAGTAGCAAAGGCAATTAACTGATTATATCAGAGGGAGCAGATGTACAAACAGCAAACCAAACAGCCTTGATAGCAATAACAGCTCAGCCACCAACAACTTCAGCAAGAACTAATACGGAAACAACAAAAGCAAACAGCAGCCAGCAGGATAATGCAACACAGGCAGTAACAAAGAAAGCAACAACTGATGAAGCAATAGCAAACACTAGCAGCATAAAATAAAGGATAAAGGAATCCACTTCAATGAAGTAGATGACTTCAATCATTGCATCAACAGCTGTTGCCTAACAGACTTGGGATTTAAAGGAAGTATCTTCACTTGGTGGAATGAGAGAGCAGATGAGGAATGCATCTTCAAAAGGAACAGATGTTTAGTAAATCAAAACTTCCAGCAAGCCTTCCCAACAATTGAAATCACACATCTTCTCAAAATTGGCTCGGATCATATCCCAATCTTCCTGCAATTTGACAAGGAATAAAAAATAATCAAGAAGCCTTTTAAAATTCTTTTTTTTTTGGTTGATATCGTTTTTATTAATTAGCAATTAGAAAAATATACAGGAACGGAGGGGGACATGAACCTTACCTCCCCAAAAAAGTACATGTACCTTGTCTTTCTAAAGCATTAACTAAAGGTACCTAGGTAATAATAGGTGGTTAGATGATGTGTATGTTTGATCCACATTTGGTGATCAAATGTACCTAAGTGTCTAGGGCGCGTCAGACCTATATTGATGCAATGACTATCTATCTTATTATATTGATAGATAGTCATATGTACAAAAGCAATGAGAAGTAAATCTAGGTCAACCGCACAAAACAGGGAACTTCTACAAAAGGTACAAGCACAAATGATCAGGCACCTAGCTTGATGCAATATTAAACGCGGAAACAAGAAAACAAAAGATAGAAGCAAGACGCTCTATGAATTATCAAGACAATAAGCAGGAACTAGTCTACTTACCTTCTTGATAATATCAAGGAGTACCTATTCTATAGGAACGACCCTCAAGATAACGACGATCTTGCAAATTGTTCGATCAAACAAAGGAACAAGTTTAATTTTGAATCACACCAAAATTGGACAAGATAATTCACACGATTTTGGGAGCAATATGCTGCCATTTTTTGATTGAAAATAATGTCGAAAAAAGGTGTCAAAATAATGAAGTGTTTAGGCTTATATAGGATGAGCCTTTACCTAACTCAAATAGGAAAAAAATAACTAATAACCTAAATCAACTAGGAAATAACTAATTAACAAAAAGGCCACAATTTGGCTAATTTAAGGAATAGTCACGCAGGACCCCTTAAGTAAGAACCAATGTCTTCTACAGCAACACAATAATACAACATAAACACAAATGTACATCTTCAACACAAGATTCGTCCATAGCAAGATTTATGGACGCTTGGCTCTTCTCCAAGGCTAACCAATGCCTTTTCTTGTCTTATCCGACATTGATGGCATGAAAGTAGCTTGATCAGGGTGGCTTGCATCATTCTCCCCTTCTTGAGAAGATTTCGTCCTTGAAATAGAACCATCTTCATCTTTCAAAGCGGCACTACCTGGCAGGTCTATGACATAGGCGTTGTTATTGATCTTCGGCAACACTTGGAATGAACCATCTCCTCGCGGCATGTTTACATATTCTTGTAAAACATCATCAACAACACTAGGCAAGAGGTGAACGTTAGTAGAATCTTCATCATTAGAACTCAAGAAAACACCCTGATTAACTAGACAAACACCCTTAGCTTTAGCCATCTCTTTCAGCTCTCGCATGCGTTTGTAATCATTACTAACTTGTTTAGGTGTCAAGGGCTTAAGTACATAACTCTTGCCCTCCAGCTTGGCCATATAAGTGTTGGCCCTTCCATCACGATCAACACATCTGTCAAACTGCCAAGGCCTACCCAATAGTAAATGGCACGCCTGCATGGGCACTATATCGCACAAGATTTCATCTTGATAATCTCCCACCTTGAACTTAGTAAGTGCCTACTTTACAACTTTTAATTCACCACATTCACTCAACCACTGAAATCGATAAGGATAGGGATGTTTCATCGTAGGTATACTAAGTTGAGTCACTAACGTGTGGCTTACTACATTAGTGCAACTTCCGGAATCAATTATCATCGAGCACACCTTTCCTTTCACCCTACATCTAGCATGAATCAAGTTTTCACGCTGCACATCTCCTTCCTCCTGTACGCTCATGGTGGTCAAGTTCCTACGTACCACTAAGAACATATTCACACCCTCTTCTTCTAACTCTTCCTCGCCGCACTCAACCAATTCAGCCCCCTTATCTTCCTCAATCTCCTATTCACTTTCTTCTTCACACACAGTTCCATCATCAAGAATGAACATGGTCCTCCGTGTTGGACAATCCTTAGCGAAATGTTCATAGCCTTTGCATTTGTGACACTTAAAAGAAGATGCGCTAGGAGAATTGAGTCGAGTCTTAGAATTACCTCCGGACCCCTTCGGTTCAACCCCAGGTGCCGCAGCCTGGGCTAGCTTCTTAGGCTCTCGGTTTTGGCTTGCTATAGGCTCTCGAGTTTGGCTTGCTCCCCCAGTGTTCGGTGTCTTACACTCTTTGTTTAGACGTATGATAGTGGAATCGGAACCCCCTCTATATCGAGCTGCCCGGCTTTCTTTAATCATCTTTTCGGCTTCAATGCCAGCTAAGAACACATCATGAAGAGCAATGAACACATGTAGCCTCAACTGATTGGAGATATCATTATTCAACCCATTATTGAATCGGATAATAGCCTCTTCTTCTTCTTCGTCTTCCATGTCAAGTGATAGACGAATCTTCTCAAAGTCATCATAGTATTCTTCCATGGACTTCAACCCTTGTTTCAAATCATACAACTTCCGTAATTGTTCTTGTTTGTGCCGTGGGTTCACATATTTACGAGTCATTATTTGCTTCCATTCCATCCATGTTATGCGTGACGGTTGGTTATGTCTAACTCTGGATCTTTTCTCATCCTCCCACCAAGTCGAAGCATAGGACTCGAAAGCAACAATGGCATATGTAGCCTTCTTCTCCTCAGACATATCATTAATTTCAAAAATCCGCTCAACTTAACGCTTCCATTCTAAAAATCGGTCAGGATCACTAGTTCCTTTGAAAGCAGGGATAGTAACCTTGACGCTGTTAAACCCACTGTCTCGGACATGGTCTCGGCCCCTCGGTTTGGTAAGATTGGTTGGAAGTCGTCATAATGCTCAGCATGCTCATCAAGTTCAATTTTGAATCACACCAGAATTGGACAAGTTAATTCACACGATTTTGGGAGCAATGTGCTGCCGTTTTTTGATTGAAAATAATGTCGAAAAAAGGTGTCAAAATAATGAAGTGTTTAGGATTATATAGGATGAGCCTTTACCTAACTCAAATAGGAAAAGAATAACTAGTAACCTAAATCAACTAGGAAACAACTAATTAACAAAAAGACCGCAATTTGGCTAATTTAAAGAATAGTCACGCAGGATCCCTTAAGTAAGAACCAATGTCTTCTACAGCAACACAATAATACAACATAAACACAAATGTACATCTTCAACACAAGATTCGTCCATAGCAAGATTTATGGATGCTTGGATCTTCTCCAAGGCTAACCAATGCCTTTTCTTGTCTTATCCGACATTGATGGCATGAAAGTAGCTTGATCAGGTTCGCTTGCATCAACGGGGACAGTGCCAGAGGACCAGATGGTTTCACAGGTTTATTCTACCAATCATGCTGGGGAATCATAGGAGATGACATACAAAACATGATTGTAGCTTTCTTCTGAGGAATACAATTACCAAAATGTGTAACTCACACAAATTTGGTTCTTATTCCAAAGAAAAAGGAGATAGAGACATTCTCTGACTTGGGGCCCATAATTCTTAGCAACTTCATTAATAAGATCTTCTCGAGAATCATACATGAAAGGATGCTGGTCATACTACCTTCCCTCATCTCCCAAAAGCAAGCAGGATTCGTGAAAGGCAGAACTATAGTTGAAAATGTCCTCCTAGCACAGGAAATCATCACTGACATAGGGCAAAGAACAAGAGCAGGGCCAAATGTTGTCAACAAGCTGGATATGACCAAGGCATTTGATAGATTATCCTGGCTATTCATGACCAAAGTCCTAAGGAAAATGGGTTTCAATGAAGCATTCATTGGCATGATATTTGAAATCATGGGTAACAACTGGTATTCAATCCTCATCAATGGTCAGCCTCATGGTTTTTTCAAATCGACAAGAGGTGTCAAACAAGGAGACCCATTATCACCAACACTGTTCATCATAGCTGCTGAAGCTCTTTTGAAAGGTCTGAAAGCACTTCATCACAATCCCTATTTCAGTTGCTTTGGAATGCCCAGAAGAAGCCCAAGAATCAATCACCTGTTTTATGCAGATGATATGATCATCTTCTCATCCTCTGATGCCACCTCATTACAACTGATAATGGAGGTTCTCTGTGCATATGAAGCAGCTTCAGGTCAGCTGGTCAACAAGAGTAAATCTACCATTTATTTGCACCACTAAGCTAACACTGAAGCAACAACAAAAGTTGAAAGAATTACAGGCATTGGAAGACAAGACTTTCCATTCACTTATCTGGGTTGCCCTATACACTACTCCAGAAAAAGGATCATATACTATCAAAACATAGTTAATAAGGTACAAGACAGACTGCAATCTTGGAAAGGCAAACTACTTTCAATTGGAGGCAGAGCTATGCTGATTAAGCATGTTCTGCAAAGCATGCCAGTGCATCTACTATCAATAGTAAACCCCCCAAAGCAAGTAATCAACAATCTCCACAAACTCTTTGCACAATTCTTTTGGAGTAGCACAGTGGGAGGAAATAGCAGACACTGGTCGTTATGGAATAACTTATGCATTCCTTATGAGGAAGGAGGAGCAGGATTTAGATCCCTACATGACATGTCCAAGGCCCTCTTCTGTTGTTGTGGAATTTCAGAACTAAGCCCAGCCTCTGGAGTGCATACATGTGTCAAAAATACTGCAAAAAACTTAATGCAGTAATTGTTCCCATGGAAAAGAGGCTCCCAAACCTGGAAGAAAATGCTAGAATGCAGAGAGATCATAGAGCATCAAATCATCTAGCAAATCAAAATGGGATCCTCACTCTTCTGGTATGGCAATTGGACCAGACTGGGAGCACTGTACTTCACAGTGCCAGCAAACTTCCCAATTGATGAATCAATTCACAATGTGAACAATGTCCTGCAAAATGATAACTGGAATATGCAACAACTGTCAGAATCTTTGCCACAAGAAATGGTAGAACACATAACAACTTCAATAAAGCCTCCAAACATGGGAGACACTCTAGACATCCCATACTGGATGCTACAGAACCAAGGTCAATTCAGAGTCAAAATTGCTTGGGAATACCTCAGAAGAAGAGAAGAACCAAGAAGAGCTTACAAGATTATCTAGGTTAAAGGACTTCCTTTTAAGATTGCTTTCTTCACGTGGAGAGTCTGGAGGGCAAAATTGCCAATAGATGACCTTATGAAAAGATGGGGCTATCAACTGCCTTCAAGATGCTGGTGCTACACTGAACCAAAGGAGGAAACCATGGTACATCTCTTCTTCACCTCCACCACTGCCACCAAGGTATGGAAATATTTTTTACAAAGAGCAGGAATAGCACTTGACGGACTTACCTTCCGGCAAGCAATAACAAAATGCTGGACAACACAAGCAGTCAACAGAATCAAACCAGTGCTGCAGGCACTCCCCTCATGCATTGTATGGGAGCTTTGGAAAAGAAGAAATAGCTACAAGCATGGAGAATCAGTCTCAACTGGCAGAGTTATATTCCAAATCTCCACAGCAAGCTCTAGTCAAAACCAGAAAACCAGGAATCAATGCCCCTCACAAATGGCATGACCTCCTACACATACTGGAAAACTATACCCCAAGTATAAATTTCAGTAAAGTAATGTGGGAATTCCCCAGGCAAGGATGGTAAAGGTCAACACTGATGGAGCATCAAAAGGAAACCCTGGAAGAAGCTCAATAGGATACTGTGTGAGAAATGAAACAGGGGAGTTACTATATGCACTTGGCAGAGAAAGCACAGAAGGAACAAACACAGCAACAGAAGCAACAGCCATCACTGAAGCTCTGAGATACTGCAAAACACAAGGTTTCTCCAACATATGGCTACAGACAGATTCCATGCTACTAAAAAACATCATAAATGGCATTTGTAAACCACCCTAGTGCATAGTTGATCAAGTAGAAGAGATCTTCCAACTAAAAGAATCCCTAAGACTAATAGTAACTCACATATATAGAGAAGGGAACAAGCTGGCTGATCACCTAGCAAATTATGCACTGGAAGTTGGAAGAATATAGTGCCAACACTTCTGCCAACTTGACTCAATGGGTAGAAGATTTCTGATTGCTGATAAATCACAATGCCCTTACATAAGAGTGAAAGTAGCAAAATAACAAGCTGCATACTGTGTCAATTCATATCAGGGCAGAACCTCAACAATGAACACATGAATGAACAAAGAGGGATGACAATCTGGAATAACAGTAAAAAAATGAGCTCACTTGCAATACTTCCTAACAATCATAGCTGGCTTCCATATGCAAGTTGGATGAAGAACAGGCTGGAATCACCCCCTTGTTCTCATGAAATAACTGTTTTAGTTTTGCAGGAGGACTGGATAGCAGGAATGACAAAAGGAATGCTCCTTTCATAGAACACCTTATTCAAAACTCTTTGGCTAGCTTTGCAGGGTGATTGCAGAAGCATTGACAGCAGAAGTCAACAATTTGAACAACCAACTGTGATCAGCAGCATCAGGGACTGGATTGCAGGGATTGCAAAAGGATTTCTCCCTCCACAGAGCATAATCTTAGCATCAAACAAAAATCAATTAATCACAAGCTCACAGGATTTCCAACTGCAACAACTTCATCCTGTTTTTACAATCATTTGGCTAGTGTTGCAGGGAGTCTACGGAAGCATTTACAGTAAAAGACAGCAATCTGAGCAGCCACTTAAGATCAGGTATACCAGTGACAACAGGAATGTCTCCAGTGAGATCAGCAGCACCAATAAAAGACAAAAGACAGAACTCAAGCAACAGTTAAGAAGCAACACCACTGATCATGCTATGGCAAGCTCTTCACAGCTGAATCTGTTACAACCCGTAAATTCGTACATTAAATACACTGTGAAATAGCTCACATATGAAGACCCAAGAACCCGGAAAATTGTTTAAAGTTAAGAAAAAGAACAAAGGTGTCGCATAGCTAGATATGCGGACCGCAAAGCACAAATGCGGACCGCATATCCAACATCAGGGTCGCAAACTGCGACAGAGTTCTGGGCTGAAATTGTGTCAAAAATGCTGCCAGTATGCGGACCGCATAACACAAATGCGGACCAGAATGCGATCGCGTTGTTGAAAATGCGAACCGCAAACCTGGCCCTTCTATGTCGCATAATGCAACAGATTTCTATGGTGAGATTTGCGACCAGAATGCGAACCGCATACCCTATTTGCGGTGGGTATGCGATCGCAAACCTGAAATTTGTCAGGTACGTGTGCCACTTATTGCCAGGCCTATAAAAGGGACCCAATCCCGTCCCTCCTTCATTTTTCTAAGTCCCAGCATAGTAGAAAGCCCCAAATGACCCCTCTCAAAGCCCTCACCTCAACACAACCAAACCCCCCTCTTCCAAACTCTAAATTGAAGAAGGGAAGCAAGAAATTAAAGAGCTAAAGGAAACCCTAGCTGAGTTTCCCCCTCCTACAAACCCCATTGGAGGCAAAGACCTAGAAGTTGAGGAATCGAAGAAGAGGGTCAAATAATTCACATGCAAGGTAAATTACTACTCCCTTTCATATGGTTTTCCCTTAAACAGTCATGATAGGGGGGTTGCATGTCTGTAAGCATTGATGGGAGTATGACTAGAAGCCATAAAATCGAGATAAGTAGGGTTAAGCGTAATGGGTCATGGCTATTATGGGCTGTAAATGAGTTGCATGTGTTATAAGTACATTTAACGAAGTTTAGGGAAGGAAGGGTGCAAAGAACCACCACATGAATTTAGGGGATTTTGGTTACTGCTAGCCATATCACATAGTGAGTAACCATTGAGCTATTCTTTAATTGTAGACTAAAGAATTGTGGCAAATTGCGTAGCTTGAGAACTGACGCAATAAGTACCAGGTATGTGAGACTATACCGTTCTTTCTTTTGCACGATTCCTATTGAATACAATGCCACGAATGAGCCCCAAAGAACATTCTATTCTTAGAAGCTAGTGTTGCTTATGTTGTTCTTTCCTCTATGGAATGATTATTCTTGCTTCATGGTAACAATGTTGACGGAAATTCTTGAGTCTTATAACTATCTTGTTAAAGAGGTATTCTTAATTACATGAGAAAGAAGGGATGATAAATGTATGTCATTATAACAAGTCGAGAACACAAGTTCATAAATAAGCTCGCAATGTATTACGTGTATATATATATGTGCATGATCGAATTCGTATGACCGCGCCTTGCAAAGGCTGGGTATGAGCCCACAGAGGCATATGTTATGACCGAGCCTAGTACGACTGGGTATGAGCCCACAGAGGCATATGTTATGACCGAGCCTAGTACGGCCGGGTAAGGCATGCTATGAGATGATAATGATGAGCCCACAGAGGCATATATTATGACCGAGCCAAGTACAGCCGGGTAAGGCATGCTATGAGATGATAATGATGAGCCCACAGAGGCGTATGACGATAAAGAGCCCATGGAGGCGTATGCGATTGTATGGTAACGTGTATGTAAATGGTTTCGGTAGCAGTTATTGTATATGAAAATGACAAGCCCACAGTGGCGCAGATAGTGGTTTAAGGTAACGATTACGTAACGCATCCGATAACAATAAATGTACATGAAAATGGCAAACTCGCAAGGGTGAAAGTATAATACTGTAATGATGGAAATAGGCAATGTAACAAGGATGTCATAGAGGTATGTAATTAGACATAAAATATTACAACGTGTCATGGTTTGCTGCCCTGAGAGGCTATTCCTTTGCTACGAGTTACATGTTTCTATCCTGATGCTTATATTATTGCTCTTATATTATGTTTCCTGTCTTACATACTCAGTACATTTTCCGTACTAATGTCCTTCATTTTGTGGACGCTGGATATCGTGCTGCAGGTCCTAATAGATTGACAGACGGAGCTCCCCCACCGCAGTAGGCTACCAGTTCAGCAGACATAGCAAGATTCATCTTTCGGACTTGCTACAGCTTTGGTATGCATTTTGTATAAGCATTTGGGCATGTCGGAGCCCTGTTCCGACATAGGATGTTTAATGTCTGTTCTTGTAGAGGCTCAATAGACAATGTCAGTAGTGTATAGTCAAATGTTGGTTATGTATGGATAGGTATCAGGGTATATACACGTTTTGTAAATCTTATGCCTAAAACACGGTAATACGTTTCCACGGATATGTGTATGTATGTATGTGCACGAAGTGTGTCTCCAGTGAAAGGTCCAATTAAAAGATCTTTTTGTTTGAAATAACAAGAAAGAAAGCAAAGAAAGTAAGTTAGCTGCAATGAAGGGTTCGCCGGTACTCTGCAAGCAGGGTCCGGTGCCCGGTCGCGGCCCGCCGGGCGAGTCGTGACAGAGAGTGGTATCAGAGCAAGGTGTCCTAGGGATTGTCTATGAGCCGTGTCTAGTAGGGTCTTTATTATGGGTGTGTTGCGCACCACATTTTATAATCTGGAGGTTACCTGACATTTAGGAATGTTGCCTTCTTTCTAAATCTAGATCGTGCATAGAGCTAAGTCGTAAGTGTTCATCTATAATACTTGCATTATTTTCCTACAGCGATGCCTTCGACTAGGAAGCAAGTCAATAGTAGACGGCTTGATGAAAATGCCGGAGAGGGGACCAGTCAGGTGCCCACACGGTGGAAGGCCAAAGTGAGAAGCCTTCTCAGACTTCCTCTACTTCTCCTCCCCCAGAGGATATTAGGAGCCGCCCAGCCTCCCCAGTCCCTTCTTCTGATGCTACAAACCAGGACCTGAGGACTGCGGTGCAGTTGTTGACTAGCCTGGTAGCTTCTCAGGCTCGGAGACAGAATACCGGTACTGTTGAGAGACCGATCAGTGCAAGGGTCCGTGACTTCGTCAATTTGGATCCTCCAGTGTTTACCGGGTCTGATCCTATGGAAGACCCGCAGGATTTCATTGATCAAATACACCGCACACTGTGGGTTATGCATGCTAGTGACACAGAGGCAGTAGAACTAGCTTCTTATCGATTATGGAGCTTAGCAGTGTTCTGGTATAACGGTTGGGAGAGATCCAGAGGTCCAAATGCTCCCCCACCAGTATGGAATGAATTCTCTGACGCGTTCCTTCGCCACTACCTGCCAGTTGAGGTACGTCGAGCCAAGGCCGATAAGTTCTTGAACCTTAAGCAGGGAAATATGAATGTACGGGAGTACAGTATGCAGTTTGACTCTCTGGCAAGGTATGCTCCCCACATGGTGGCAGAGATGAGCGACAAGGTTCACTTGTTTGTGAACGGATTGGGACCGCATTTGATAAATGAATGCACAACGGCCTCCTTGATAGAGGGCATGGATATCTCCCGTATTCAGGCCTATGCCCAGACCATAGAGGATCGTAAACGCCAACAAAGGGTGGACAGATAACAAGGGAGGACCCAGCATAGGAGAACAAGAGCTGCAAGGTATTCTGGTGATTCCAGAAGTAGTGTGAGGCCCCATTCTTCGAGGAGCTCGGCACCACCTGTGTCTAGTGCCCCTCGACAGCAGCCCGCAGTTCGTGGCAGAGGCAGCGGTGCAATGCCGGGCCCAAGCGGTGTTCAAAACCGAATATATGCTCTAGCGGGCCGACAGGACCTTAAGTCATCTCCGGATGTTGTCACAGGTATATTATCAGTGCTTTCTCATGATGTGTATGCATTGATTGATCTCGGGTCCACGCAATCGTATGTTACACCCCTTGTGGCTGATAAATTTGATGTTGCACCCGAATTATTAAGCAATCCCTTTATGGTATCCACTCAAATAGGAGATTCTGTAATTACCATGAAGGTATATAAAGGTTGCACTGTGACGATCTGTAATCGTCAAACCTCGGCGGATTTAATTGAGTTAGAAATGATCGATTTTGATGTGATAATGGGAGTGGACTGGTTGGCATCGTGTTATGCCAGTGTCAATTGTCATTGGTTAAATTCCAATTTCCTGACGAACCTGTCCTTGAATGGAAGGGGAATGTTGCTTCGCCGAAAGGTAGGTTTATTTCCTACCTTAAGGCAAGCAAGATGATCTCTAAGGGTTGTATCTACCACCTTGTTCGCGTTATGGACGTGGAGGCGGAGCCGCCTATCTAACAGACGATTCTGGTAGTCAATGAATTTCCGGATGTCTTTCCAGATGAACTTCCAGGTCTTTCCCCTGAAAGGGAAATCGAGTTTGGCATTGATGTGTTGCCTGATACTCATCTAATTTCTATTCCTCCGTATATAATGGCCCCAGCAGAATTGCGGGAGTTGAAGGTACAGTTGAAGGACTTACTGGATAAAGGTTTCATTAGGCCCAGCACTTCACCTTGGGGTGCACCAGTCTTGTTCGTACGAAAGAAAGACGGATCGTTATGAATGTGTATCGATTATCATCAGTTGAATAAGGTCACCATAAAGAACAAATACCCACTTCCAAGAATCGATGACCTGTTCGACCAGCTCCAGGGAGCCAAATATTTCCCTAAGATTGACTTGCGCTCGGGATATTTGCAGTTAAGGGTCAAGGAGAAACACATTCCGAAAACAGTCTTCCGAACTAGATATAGGCATTTTGAATTTCTAGTGATGTCGTTCGGGCTAACAAATGCCCCGGCTGTTTCATGGACCTCATGAACACTGTATTCAAGCCTTATCTTGATGTGTTCGTGGTAGTGTTCATTGATGATATTTTGGTGTATTCTCGCTCAGAGGCAGAGCATGTGGGTCACTTGCGGATAGTATTGCAGACCCTTCGGGACCACAGGTTATATGCAAAGCTCGCCAAGTGTGAGTTTTGGTTGAACTCAGTGGCATTCCTAGGCCACGTGATATATAATGAGGGTATTAGTGTCGATACCCAAAAGATCGACGCAGTCAAGAATTGGCCAAGGCCTATTACACCATCAGAAGTCCGTAGCTTCTTGGGGTTAGTAGGATAATATTGGCGGTTTGTAGAAGGATTCTCTTCTATATCCGCGCCGTTAAATAAGCTGACCCAGAAAGCTGCCTAATTTCAATGGACAGATATTTGTGAGCGGAGCTTTCAAGAACTGAAAGATCGATTAACATCCGCTCCAATCATTGCCCTTCCCGACAGAACTGAGGATTATGTGGCATATTGTGATGCCTCCGGCATAGGTTTGGGATGTGTGCTGATGCAGCATGGGAAGGTGATTGCTTATGATCTGAGACAGTTGAAGAAGCATGAAAAGAATTACTCAACCCACGATTTGGAATTGGTTGCAGTAGTATATGCTTTGAAGATATGGCGACACTATCTGTATGGTGTCCATGTCGACATCTACACGGACCACAAGAGTTTACAGTACATCTTCAGTCAAAAGAAGTTAAATTTGAGACAACGATGTTGGCTTGAATTACTGAAATACTACGACGTTGAGATATTGTATCATCCGAGCAAGGCAAATGTTGTGGCCGACGCCCTCAGTCGTAAGTCAATGGGAAGTTTAGCACACATTAAAGCAGGTAAACGAAGTTTAACCAAGGAACTTCATCAGCTAGCCAGCATGAGAGTCAAATTGATAGACCCCGAAGATGGAGGTGAGGTTGTACACAACACCTCAGAATCATCTCTTGTAGCCGAGGTGAAAGCACGACAATACGACGATCCCACCTTGATGCAATTGAGAGAGGGCATTCAGCAAGGTAGGATCTCAACTTTCGAGATCGCAGGAGATGGGACCTTGAAGTCTCAAGGCCGATTATGTGTGCCTGATGTAGCAGAATTGCGAGAGAAGATCACGAGGGAAATCCACCAATCCAGATATTCCATATATCTTGGCTCAACCAAAATGTATCATGATGTCAAAGAACAGTATTGGTGGAATGGGATGAAGAAATCAATTGCGGAATTCGTAGCTTAGTGTCCTAATTTCCAACAGGTAAAGACAGAACATCAGAAACCTGGTGGACTGCTCTAGGATATAGAAATTCCGACTTGGAAATGGGAGGTGATTAACATGGACTTCATTGTCAGATTATCTCTCACCAATCGTAAGTTCGACTCCATCTGGGTGATAGTGGATCGGCTTACCAAGAGTGCTCATTTCTTGCCAGTTAGGACAACCTACACGGCTAAGGATTATGCAAAGCTGTACATCAAGGAAATTGTTAGGCTTCATGGGGTGCCAATGTCTATTATATCAAACAGAGGAGCCCAATTCACAGCTAACTTCTGGAAATCTTTTCAGAAGGGTTTGGGTACAGAAGTAAGTCTCAGCACAGCTTTCCATCCGCAAACTGACGGACAAGCTGAGCGTACTATCCAAACACTTGACGATATGCTGAGAGCATGTGTCTTAGATTTCAAGGGAAGTTGGGACGACCATCTTCCACTTATAGAGTTTGCGTACAACAACAGCTACCAATCCAGTATAAAAATGGCCCCATATGAGGCATTATATGGGAGGAAGTGTAGATCGCCAATTGGGTGGTTCGAAGTTGGTGAAACTGAGCTGTATGACCCGGATTTGGTCCATCAAGCCGTTGACAAAGTACGAATGATACAGGGACGATTGAAGACAGCAAAAAGCAGGAAAAAGTCCTATTCCGACGTCCGACGTCGTGATTTAGATTTTCAAATTGGTGATTGGGTGTTCCTGAGAGTCTCACCCATGAAGGGTGTCATGCGTTTTGGGAAGAAGGGTAAATTGAGCCCGAGATACATCGGTCCGTACAAAATCCTTCGGCGGATTGGACATGTTGCTTATGAATTAGAGCTACCTCCGAGATGGAATTTGTCCATCCGGTGTTCCATGTGTCCATGTTGAGGAAATGTTTCGGAGTCCCTTCCCGGGTCGTCCCCATCCAAGTCATAAAGATTACAGAGGATCTAACATACGAGGATGTACCAGTGGCTATATTGGACCGACAGGTCCGCAAGCTAAGAACAAAAGATGTGGCTTCGGTCAAGGTGTTGTGGAGGAACAGGAATATGGAGGAAATGACATGGGAAGCAGAGGAAGAGATGAAATCTAAAAATCCGTACCTGTTCCCCAATGTGAATAATGGAGATGCCGAGAAAAAGGAAACGCGAAACGCATGAAAAAGAGAAGCATCCCCACGAGGTAAATAGGAACTTGAATCTTTGTTATTACCTTTCATTTAATGACAGGGATTCAATGGCGTCTGAACGAAGCCAATAAAAGCTGAAACCCCCTCCCCCTACAGTATTACCTTTCATAGATCCCTACATTCGGGGACGAATGTTCCTAAGGGGGGGAGAGTGTTACAACCCGTAAATTCGTACATTAAAATACACTGTGAAATAGCTCACATATGAGACCCAAGAACCCGAAAAATGGTTTAATGTTAAGAAAAAGAACAAAGGTGTCGCATAACTAGATATGCAGACCGCAAAGCACAAATGTGGACCGTATATCTAACATCAGGGTCGCAAACTGCGACAGAGTTCTGGGATAAAATTGTGTAAAAAATGCGGCCACTATGCGGGCCGCATAACGCAAATGCGGACTGTAAATATGACACCCCCCATCGCATAATAGAACAGAGTTCTGGGCTGAATCAGTGTCTAAAATGCGACCATAATGCGATCGCATTGTTGAAAATGCGAACCGCAAACCTGGCCCTTCTGTGTCGCATAATGCAACAGATTTCTAGGGTGAGATTTGCAACCAGAATGCGAACCGCATACCCTGTTTGCGGTGGGTATGCGATCACAAACCTGAAATTTTTCAGGTACGTGTGCCACTTATTGCCAGGCCTATAAAAGGCACCCAAACCCGTCCCTCCTTCATTTTTCTAAGTCCCAGCATAGTAGAAAGCCCCAAACGACCCCTCTCAAGGCCCTCACCTCAACACAACCAAATCCCTCTCTTCCAAACTCTAAATTGAAGAAGGGATGCAAGAAATTGAAGAGCTAAAGGAAACCCTAGCTGAGTTTCCCCCTCCTAAGAACCCTATTGGAGGCAAAGACCGAGAAGTTGAGGAATCGAAGAAGAGGGTCAAATAATTCACATGCAAAGTAAGTTACTACTCCCTTTTATGTGGTTTTCCCTTAAACATTCATGATAGAGGGATTGCATGCCTGTAAGCACTGATGGGAGTATGACTAGAAGCCATAAAATCGAGATAAGTAGGGTTAAGCGTAATGGGTCATGGCTATTATGGGCTGTAAATGAGTTGCATGTGTTATAAATATGTTTAACGAATTTTAGGGAAGGAAGGGTGCAAAGAACCACCACATGAATTTAGGGGATTTTGGTTACTGCTAGCCATCTCGCATAGTGAGTAACCATTGAGCTATTCTTTAATTGTAGACTAAGGAATTGTGGCAAATTGCGTAGCTTGAGAACTGACGCAATAAGTACCAGGTATGTGAGACTATACCGTTCTTTCTTTTGCACGATTCCTATTGAATACAATGCCACGAATGAGCCCCAAAGAACATTCTATTCTTAGAAGCTAGTGTTGCTTATGTTGTTCTTTCCTCTATGGAATGATTATTCTTGCTTCATGGTAACAATGTTGACGGAAATTCTTGAGTCTTATAACTACCTTGTTAAAGAGGTATTCTTAATTACATGAGAAAGAAGGGATGATAAATGTATGTCATTATAACAAGTCGAGAACACAAGTTCATAAATAAGCTCGCAATGTATTACGTGTATATATATATGTGCATGATCGAATTCGTATGACCGCGCCTTGCAAGGGCCGGGTATGAGCCCACAGAGGCATATGTTATGACCGAGCCTAGTACGACTGGGTATGAGCCCACAGAGGCATATGTTATGACCGAGCCTAGTACGGCCGGGTAAGGCTTGCTATGAGATGATAATGATGAGCCCACAGAGGCGTATGACGATAAAGAGCCCATGGAGGCGTATGCGATTGTATGGTAACGTGTATGCAAATAGTTTCGGTAGCAGTAAATGTATATGAAAATGACAAGCCCACAGTGGCGCAGATAGTGGTTTAAGGTAACGATTACGTAACGCATCCGATAACAATATATGTACATGAAAATGGCAAACTCGCAAGGGTGAAAGTATAATACTGTAATGATGGAAATAGGCATTCTAACAACAATGTCATAGAGGTATGTAATTAGACATAAAATATTACAACGTGTCATGGTTAGCTGCCCTCAGAGGCTATTCCTTTGCTACGAGTTACATGTTTCTATCCTGATGATTATATTACTGCTCTTATATTGTGTTTCCTGTCTTACATACTCAGTACATTTTTCGTACTCACATTCTACAGGTCCTAATAGATTGACAGATGAAACTCTCCCACCACAGTAGGCTACCAGTTCAGCAGGCATAGCAAGATTCATCTTTCGGACTTGCTACAGCTTTGGTATGCATTTTGTATAAGCATTTGGGCATGTCGGGGCCCTGTTCCGACATAGGATGTTTAATGTCTGTTCTTGTAGAGGCTCAATAGACAATGTCAGTAGTGTATAGGCAAATGTTGGTTATGTATGGATAGGTGTCAGGGTATATACACGTTTTGTAAATCTTATGCCTAAAGCACGGTAATACGTTTCCACGGATATATGTATGTATGTACGTGCACGAAGTGTGTCTCCAATGAAAGGTCCAATGAAACGATCTTTTTGTTTGAAATAACAAGAAAGAAAGCAAAGAAAGTAAGTTAGCTGCAATGAAGGGTTCGCTGGTACTCTGCAAGCAGGGTCCGGTGCCCGGTCGCGGCCCGCCGGGAGAATAACAACACCATTCACAATAGTAGTGCCTTCACTGAAAGCAAAAGCATCAAGGACAGACAAAGAGTACAACCCAAGCAACAATCATCTTGCCCCAGCAACAGCAGTCATGACACCAACAATGATACTATCATTGATTAAGACATGAAAGCAGGAAAGCAGAAACCAGCAATACCACCCAAGATCCTCACTAACAGCAACAGGGAAACTATCATGAAAGCAAGAAAAAGGAAATATTTGAAGCCCTCAACACAGCGAAGCATACAACATCGACAAAACCGTCAACAAATGTACAGAAACAAGAGTCCTTTTAGAAGCAACTGTCAACATAGGAACAGATTATTGGAGCAGTTGCATTCTGTGGTATCAGCACCTCGAGTGCTCAGTCTAATCCAACTGCATCAATCATCATGTTTCCTATACACACAACACTCTCCACTAGAATACCACAATTCAGAACTCCCACAAAAACAACATTCCAACCATACTTGTACCAAAAGCAAAAGCAACATCAATGGAAGCAGCAGCAGAAACATCAACACCATATCTAGCCAACTTCCAGTCCAGCGGAAACATATTGCAACATGGTTCCAGCAAAGCAAATGCAACAGCAGCTGAAACTACAGAGGCACCAATGGAAATATCAGCAACATGTACATGCTAACCAAGCTAACCAGCAGAAACGACAACAGATTGAATCAAGGTAGCAGCAATGCAAACAAACCACATCATGCAAGGAGACAAGCAGTAGCAGTTAACACTAGTAGCAATGCAAACAATAGCAATCAAAACAATCTCCACAACAATTTCAGCAACATTCACTGGACCACTTTGCTTCAACTCTATCTTACAGTTTGCAACAACATCAGCAGGAACACCAACCACACCAGAAGTAGCAGCAATGCCAAAACCAACGCCAACACAAATAACCCAAAGCACAGCAGGACACACACACAGCATAGTAGTAGCTCCAACACCAATAGTCGCAAACAAACACAACCAACAACTCCACCAAGCAGCCTCAAAACACTCATGGATGGATATCTTCAGCTTTGCTTTCTCTACATCAGAGACAAAGCGAAATTGAAGATAACTTGCGCTCTTTTGCTATTCTTTTGCAAAAATTTGACAGCACCGACCGCTGTCAGAGCCACTCAAGGAAGATCAAAGCTTGCAATCAGATGGACACAATAGGAACATATGTACTTTTTTGTATAGCTGACCTAGGAAAATTTGTACATACGACTATCTATTACAAAATAGACAATCGTCACATTACAATAGGCCTAACCTCTTATTATTACCTAGGTACTTATAGTCAACACCTTAAGATGACCTTAAGTACATGTACTTTCTTTTGGGAGGTAAGGTTCATGTCCCCTCCATAGCTGTACTTTGTTTTTAATTAATAAAAACCTCATTTAACCCAAAAAAAATAAGAGTAGGTGTGAGTAGTTAGGGTATTTGAGAGTACAGTATAGTTCCTAGTTGAGGTTCTCTCCCTGACACAAGCACTTCTCGGGTCCTTGAGACATTTGTAAACTTTGAAGTGCCAGGGATCCAAAGGGTATCTTGGTCATTAACGGAATTCTACCTTAAGCCTTTAATTTATTAACATTTTCTAATCTCTTTAGGTTTACTGTTCAATGGAAGTAAAGGTCTCACTGTAAATTGCCTTACTCTGTGTGACTTCACATTAATTTGCCCCCCTATCTATTGATAATTGTTACAGCTTTATCTTAGGTCTACACTGATATTATTTTTTCTTAGATAGTCTATCCAATGACCTTCTCCTTTTATTTTTCTTTTTTTTTCGTATAAATTTGAGTTGCGCCTGCCGAGTTCTCAAAGAACTCAGGCCCAAACTCTTAGCCCGAACTTGGAGTCACCTAAAGCTGCTAATGTTGTTCTATTGTTGATGGGCCTAACATCCTTTAGGCCCAAAACCATGAGTCCAGTTCCTATTCTTTATCGCTTTCCTTTACATAATATGCGGTTGCCTTTTATGTGTATATAACACTGATGATATTCAGTGAATGCTTTCTCTTTATTATCTTTGAATTACTTTAGAAATCTAGGCAAGAAAAAACCATAGGTAAAATTAAAAGGAATTGTTGTCTATTACATTACTTAAATAACATCAACAAATTTAATTATTTCTGCCATATGGTTTTAGTTTTTACCTAAACTAACCTTTTTATAAGACTCTTTGAAGATCAAGGAAAATTTGAAAACCAAGTGACTTCCTGCTTTTAAAAACCAGAATCGAGAAAAAATGATTTCCAAGACACGTTTTCCATAAGCAAAAACAAAACAACTGCTGCATTCAAGGATCCCTCAACCGATTATCTTCTAAACTTGGGTACAAAATTTGAAAATCAATCAAGGTATATCTAAAGCCTCTTCAAACAGCCTTACTTTACTAAAGTTACACAAATAGTCGTTTTACCTCAAAAGTAAAAAGTACTTTCAAACTAAGCCATGTTACAAGTTTACAAATCTAGACAATATAAATATACTTCCAAAACTCTTTCAATTATGTAGACATCTTTCGAAGGACTTTTAAAAACCTATACTCTTTTTTTTTCAAAGCACATATATTATCTTCCTTTCAAAATGATATTTTTTAAACATGACATAGAGTAAGCTATGCCCTTTTAAGCACTAACCAAGGGGAATATAGACATTTAACTCCCGAACCTAGTCTAAGTCCTATAGAGCTACCTTAGGTAGATTCTAGAGGGTGCCTAACACCTTCCCCTTAGAAGAACAAGAACCCTTATCCAAATCTCACTGGTTAGCAGACTAATAGGATAATGATATTAACAATTAAATAGGCACCCTAGTTACCTTTAAATATTAGGTGACGACTCTCTTTTATCATCAATCGAGAAACCACCAGTTGGATCTTGTTTTGACCCGTGCAAAAAAAGGTTGCAACAACATGGCGACTCTGCTAGAGATTACACTTAGGTTTTGGCCTTAACTTAGACTACACCTAGAATTTAAGAACATTTGCATATATACTGCTTTAACTGTGCTTAATTTGCAAATATGTGTTTACCTGCTTACTTATTTATTATATATTATCTGCTTACTTCAATGTTACTACTAACATCCTACTATATGTTACCACTTTATATATACTGCCATCACACTCTTTCCTATCGAGTCTTGGTCGTACACTATCACACACAATGGCATGCGAGGGTTGTCTTTTACACCCCTCCGAACCTTCTTTCAAAAACTCTTTAGTTTTAGGGAATGGCTTTGTCAGGTTAACTGACATAAAATCTCGCAATATTTAGTCCAACTCATAAATTAGAAAACACTCTACTTGATGCAATCTAGCTCTGATACCAACTGATGCAATATAAAAAGCGGAAACAAGAAACCAAAAGATATAAGCACGACGCTCAATGAACTATCAAGACAACAAGTAGGAACTAGTCTACTTATCTTCTTGATGAAGTCACGGAGTACCTATACTATACGAACAACCCTCAAGACAACAATGGTCTTGCAAACTGTTCGATCAAACAAAGGAACAAGTTCAATTTTGAATCACACCAAAATTGGACAAGTTAATTCACACGATTTTGGGAGCAATGTTGCTGCCGTTTTTGAGTGAAAATAATGTCAAAAAGGTGTCAAATAATGAAGTGTTTAGGCTTATATAGAATGACCCTTTACTTAACTCAACTAGGAAAAAAATAACTAGTTAACCTAAATCAACTAGGAAACTAAAAGGCTACAATTTGTGTCACGACCCAACCAGAGGGCCGCGACATGGCACCGGACCTTGCTTCCAGAGTGTCGGCGTACCCCTCATATCTGCTATCTTACTTTCATTGTTATCTACAAAGCCTGCTATACACATGCAGTTTCGAATAACATCACATGGGGCTGAACGTCATACCATGACATAAACATACTTACATACATAATGTGCCAACGGGGCTACGGTGCAAAACTATACAATATAATACATATGCCGACGAGGCAATACAACTGTACATGAGTCAACCCAGCACTGTTCTATACATACATTAACATTTGTCTATGATCCTCTACAAGAACATGCATTAAGCAACCTATGTCGGAATAGGGCCCCGACGTGCCCAAAATGCCTACTCAAAATGCATTCCAAGGCTGTAGCAAGTCTGAAGGATGAATCTTGCTAATATCTGCTGAACCGGATAACCTACTGCTGGGGGGGAGCTCCGTCTATCAGTCTATCAGGACCTGCAGCACAACATGCAGCTTCCACAAATAAAGGACGTCAGTACGGATAATGTACTGAGTATATAAGACAGGAAGACATAATATAAGAGCAATAATGAGCATTAGGATAGAAACATATAACCTGCAGCAAGTGAATCTCCTCTGAGGGCAGCTAACCATGACAT
The DNA here is from genome assembly GCA_002018475.1 of Nicotiana obtusifolia. NCBI lineage: Eukaryota > Viridiplantae > Streptophyta > Magnoliopsida > Solanales > Solanaceae > Nicotiana > Nicotiana obtusifolia. The sequence continues at coordinate 26,102 of MCJB01048073.1, forward strand.
ATTCGTAGTACTTATGTCTATACATGTAACCTTTATAACATTATCATAAACATGTTTATTATCATTATCATCGTCTTATACTCACGCCTCTGTGGGCTTGCCATTTTCATATACATTGATTGTTACCGTACACGTTACATACTCGTTACCTTATACCATTACATACGCCTCTGTGGGCTCGTCATCAACATATGCCTTTGCGGGCTCATACTCGGCCTCCATTGGGCCCGGGCATAACGTATGCCTCTGTGGGCTCATCATCATAATATGCCTCTGTGGGCTCATCATCATCATCGTATCACAGCATAACTTACCCGGTCGTACTGGGCTCAGTCATAACATACCCGGCCTTTATTAGGCACGGTCATACGAATTAGATTACACATATATATATATATATATATACTACATTGCATGCTCGTTTATATGTTCCAGGCCCTTTTTAGTGACGTACGATTACTATTCCCTTTTTCACGTGATTACTAATATCTCTTTAACATGAAGCTTATAAGATTCAAGAAATACCTACAATATTGATTCCATAAGAACAAGAGCAATCCTTCTATAGAGGGAAACAATATAAGCCGCCTAACTTCTAAGAGTAGAGTATTCTTTTGGGGCTCGTTCATTGCATGGTAATCAATAGGAGTCGTACAAAAGAAAGAACGGTATAGTCTTACATACCTGGTATGTGCTGCACCAGTTCTCAAGCTACGCAATGGCTATGATTCCTTAGTCTACAATTAAGGAAAAATTCACCCATTACTCGCTAAGCGTCATAATTATGATAAATCACAATCCCCTACTTTTGCATGGTGCCTCCCCACACCCCTTTCTCCTCTAATCCTTATTAAACGTATTTGTAACACATGCAACTCATTTACAACCCATAATAATCGTGACCCATTCCGTTTAGCAGTGTTTATCTTGAATTCTTGATTTCCTACCACCCTCCCATGGGTGTTTACAGGCATGCAACTACATATCATGAATGCCCAAGGGAAAATTACATGAAAGGGAGTAATAACTTACCTTGCATGTGAATTCCTATCCTTCTCCGTCGATTCCTTAGATTCTAGGTCTTGCCCTCAATGTGGGTTCGTAGAAGGGGGAAAATCCAGCTAGGGTTCCTTTTTAGTTCTTCAATTCCTTGATTCCTTCTTCAATTTAGAGCTTGGAAGAGAGGAAATTGGTTGCGTTGGTGTGGGGCTTTGAGAGGGGTTGTTTGGCGGCCTTCGACTATGTTTAAGTTCAGAAAAATGAAGAAGGAACGGGTCTGGGTCCCTTTTATAGGTCCATCAATAAGTGGCACACGTGTCTGACATTTTTCAGTTTTGAGGTGCATATCCACCGCAAACAGGACATGCGGTTCGCATTCTGGCCGCAATTCTCAACCCAGAATTCTGTTGCATTATGCGACACATAAGTGCCAGATTTGCGGTTCGCATTTTGAACAATGCGACCGCATTCTGGTCGCATTTCTGACGTGGAATCAGCCCAGAACTCTGTTCCATTCTGCGATGGAAGGTGTCACATTTGCAATCCGCATTTGCGTTATGAGGTCCGCATACTAGCCGCATATTTGACACAATTTCAGCCCAGAACTCTGTCTCAGTTTGCGATCCTGGTGTTTGATATGCGGTCCGCATTTGTGCTTTGCGGTCGCATATCCAACTATGCGACACTTCTGTTCTTTTTCTTAACTTTTTGAACTATTTTCCGGGTTCTTAGGTCCTCATATGTAAACTACTTCACAACGTATTCTAATGTACAAATTTACGGGTTGTAACACTCTCCCACCCTTAGGAACATTCGTCCCCGGATGTAGGAATCTACGAAAGCCAGTGAATCCTAGGATTAAATGAAAGGTAATAACGAAGAGTATCTCAAGTTCCTATTTACCTCGTATGGACGCCTCTCCTTTCCATGCGTTCTGTGTTTCTTCGGCATCATCATTATTTACATTGTGGAACAGGTACGGATATTTAGCTTTCATCTCTTCTTCTGCTTCCCATGTCATTTCTTCCACGTTCCTGTTCCTCTATAACACCTTAACAGAAGCTACATTCGTTGTCCTTAGCTTGAGGATTTGTCTGTCTAATATAGCCACTAGTACCTCTTCGTTTGTTAGATCCTCTATAATCTGTATGTCTTGGATGGGGACGACTCGAGAAGGATCTCCGATACATTTCCTTAACATGAACACATGGAATACCGGATGGATAAATTCCATTTCGGACGGTAGTTCTAACTCATAGGCAACATGTCCAATTCGTCGAAGGATTTTGTACGAACCAATGTACGTCGGGCTCAATTTAGCCTTCTTTCCAAAGCGCATAACACCCTTCATTGGCGAGACTCTCAGGAAAACCCAATCATCCACTTCAAACTCTAGATCACGACGTCGGACGTCAGAGTAGGACTTTTGCCTGCTTTGTGCCGCCTTTAATTGTTCCTGTATCACCTTCACTTTCTCAATAGCTTGATGAATCAGATCTGGCCCATATAATTCCGTTTCACCAATTTCGAACCACCCAACTGGTGATCTACACCTTCTCCCATACAGTGCCTCATATGGGGCCATCTTAATGCCGGGATGGTAGCTGTTATTGTAAGAAAAACTCTATAAGCGGAAGATGGTCATCCCAGCTACCCTTGAAATCCAAGACACATGCTCTTAGCATGTCTTCCAGTGTCTGTAAGGTTCGTTCAGCCTGTCCGTCAGTTTGCAGATGAAAAGTTGTGCTGAGATTTACTTGTGTACCCAAACCTTTCTGAAAAGACTTCCAACAGTTAGCTGTGAATTGGGCTCCTCTGTCCGATATAATGGACATCGGCACCCCATGAAGTCAAACAATTTCCTTGATGTACAGCTTTGCATAATCTTCGGCTGTGTAGGTGGTCTTAACTGGCAGAAAATGAGCACATTTGGTAAGTCGATGCACTATCACCCAGATGGAGTCAAACTTACAATTGGAGCGAGGTAATCCAACAATGAAGTCCATGTTAATCACCTCCCATTTCCAGGTTGTAATCTCCATGTTCTGGAGCAGTCCACCCAGTTTCTGATGTTCTACCTTTACCTGTTGGCAATTGGTGGAATATCGGGATTGATGAATTTCCCTCATAATCTTCTCTCGCAATCCTGCTACATTAGGCACACATAATCGGCCTTGGCACCTCAGTGTTCCATCACCCACAATCTCAAAAGCTGAGATTTTACCCTGTTGAATGCCCTCTTTCAATCGCAACAAGGTGGGATCTTCGTATTGCCGTGCTTTCACCTCGGTTATGAGAGATGATTCTGATGTATTATGCACAACAACACCTCCATCCTCGGAGTCTAACACTCTGACTCTCATGTTAGCTAGCTGATGAAGCTCTTCAAATAAACTCCGCTTACCTGCTTCAACGTGCACTAAACTTCCCATCGACTTACGACTGAGGGCATCTTCCACAACATTGGATTTGCCCGGATGATACAATACTTCGACGTCGTAGTCCTTCAGTAATTCGAGCCAATGTCGTTGTCTCAAATTTAACCCTTTTTGACTAAAGATGTATTGTAGACTTTTATGGTCTGTGTAGATATCGACATGGACACCATATAGATAGTGTCGCCATGTCTTTAAAGCATATACTACTGCAGCCAATTCCAAATCATGGGTTGGGTAGTTTTTTTCATGCTTCTTCAATTGTCTCGAAGCATAAGTAATTACATTCCCATGCTGCATCAAGACACATCCCAAACCTATGCAGGAGGCATCACAATATGTCACATAACCTTCAGTTCCGTCGGGAAGAGCAAAAACTGGAGCGGATATTAATCGATCCTTTAGTTCCTAAAAGCTCCGCTCACAAACATTCGAACATTGGAATTTGGTAGCTTTCTGGGTCAGCTTAGTTAGTGGCGCATATATGGAGGAAAATCCTTCTACAAACCGCCTATAATACCCTGCTAGTCCCAAGAAGCTACGGACTTCTGATGGCATAGTAGGTCTTGGCCAATTCTTGACCGCGTTGATCTTTTGAGTATCGACACTAATACCTTCATCAGACATCACATGGCCTAAGAATGCCACCGAATTCAGCCAAAATTCACATTTGGTGAGCTTTGCATATAACCTGTGATCCCGAAGGGTCTGCAATACTATCCGCAAGTGACCCACATGTTCTGCCTCTGAACGGGAATACACCAGGATATCATCAATGAATAGCACCACGAACACATCAAGATAAGGCCTGAAATTGAAATCTAACCATCTTCGTATGACAGTCAACACTAGCATAGCATGATGCCAACCAATCCATTCCCATTATCACGTCAAAATCAACCATTTCTAACTCAATTAAGTCAGCCGAGGTTTGACGACTACAAATCGTCACAGTGCAACTTCTATATACTCTTCTAGCAATCACAAAATCTCTTATTAGAGTAGATATCACAAAGGGTTTGCTTATTGATTCAGGTACGATATTAAATTTATCAGCCACAAGGGGTGTAACATAAGATAACGTGGATCCGGGATCAATCACTGCATATACATCATGAGAAAGCACCGATAATATACCTGTGACAACATCTGGAGATGACTCAAGATCTTGTCGACCAGCTAGGGCATATATTCGATTTTGAACACCACTTGAGCCCGGTATTGTACCACTACCCCTGGCACGAACTGCTGGCTGCTGGGGACCCCGTGCTGGAGGTCGAATTGATAGGGAAGAACCAGCCAAAGATCCAATTTGCTGAGCCATACCACCCATTCTGTAAGGACAGTCCCGCTTCATGTGTCCAGGCTGTCCGCAAAAATAGCATGCATCCGAACCTTGACGACACGACCCAAAGTGGGTCCTGCCGCATTGCTCACAACGAGGCATTGGGGATCTCATCTGACTAGTAGCCCTGTGATATGGCGAGCCTGATGCCTGCAAACTCCGAAATTGTCGAGGGGCACTAGAGGCCGGTGGTGCCAAACTCCTCGAAGAATGGGGTCTCACACTACTTCTGGAGTCGCCAGAATACCCTGCAACTCTTGTCCTCTTATGCTGGCTCCCCGCCTGCTCCCTGTCCGCCCTTTGTTGGCGTTTACGATCCTCTATGGTCTAGGCATAGGCCTGTATACGGGAGATATCCATGCCCTCTATCAGGGAAGCTGTCGTGCATTCATTTATTAAGGGCGGTCCTAGTCCGTTCATAAACAAGTGAACCCTGTCGCTCATCTCGGCCACCATGTGGGGAGCATACCTTGCCAGAGAGTCAAATTGCATACTGTACACTCGTACATTCATATTACCTTGCTTAAGGTTCAAAATTTCATCAGCCTTAGCTCGTCGTACCTCAACTGGCAAGTAATGGCGAAGGAATGCATCATAGAATTCATTCCATACAGGTGGGGGAGCATTCGGACTCCTGAACCTTTCCCAGCTGTCATACCAGAAGATCGCTAAGTTCCGTAATCGATAGGAAGCCAGTTCTACTGCCTCTGTGTCACTGGCATGCATAACCCGCAGTGTGCGGTGTATTTGATCAATGAAATCCTGCAGGTCTTCATTAGGGTCAGACCCGATAAACACTAGAGGATCCAAATTGATGAAGTCACGGACCCTCGTACTAACCAGTCTCTCAGTAGCACCGGCATTCTACCTCCGAGCCTGGGAAGCTACTAGGCTAGTCAACAACTATACCGCAATCCTCAAGTCTTGTGCTTGTGCTGTAGTACTAGAAGAAGGGACTAGGGATGTTGGGCGGCTTCTAATATCTTCTGGGGAAGGAGGAGTAGATGAAGTCTGAGAAGGCGTCTTACTTTGGCCTTCTACAGCTTGGGGCACCTGACTGGTCCCCTCTCCAGCATTTGCATCGAGTCGTCTACTATATGTTTGCTTCCCGGCGAAAGGCATGCTGTAGGTAAACAAGATGAATGTTAGAATGAATGCTTACAACTCAGCTCTACGCACGATCTAGATTTAGAAAGAAGGTAACATTCCTAAATGCCAAGTAGCCTTCTGATATAGAATGTGGCGCGCTACACACCCATAATCAAGACTCTACTAGACACGGCTCATAGACAATCCCTAGGACACGACCTTGCTCTAATACCAATTCTGTCACGACCCAACCGGAGGGCCGCGACATGGCACCGGACCCTGCTTGCAGAGTGCCGGCGTACCCCTCATATCTGCTATCTTACTTTCTTTGTTATCTACAAAGCCTGTTATACGCATGCAGTTTCAAACAACATCACAGGGGGCTGAACGTCATGCCATGACATAAACATACTTATATACATAGTGTGCCAACGGGGCTACGGTGCAAAACTATACAACATAATACATATGCCGATGAGGCAATACAACTGTACATGAGTCAACCCAGCACTGGTCTTGTTACAACCCATAAATTTGTACGTTAGCATACGCCGTGAAATAGTTTACCCATAAGGGACTAAGATCCCGGAAAGTAGTTCAAAAGTTAAGAAAAAGAACAAAGGTGTCGCATAGTTGGATATGCGAACAGCGAAGCACAAATGCGGACCGTATATCCAACACCAGGGTCGCAAACTGAGACAGAGTTTTGGGCTGAAATTGTTTCAAAAATGCAGCCAGTATGCGGACCGCATAATACAAATGCGGACCGCAAATGTGACACCTTCCATCGTAGAATGGAACAGAGTTCTGGGCTGAATCAAATGCGATTGCATTGTTGAAAATGCGAACCGCGAATCTGGCCCTTCTGCGTCGCATAATGCAACATATTTCTAGGCTGAGATTTGCGACCAGAATGCGAACCACAAGTCCTGTTTGCCCGGGTATGCGATCGCAAACATGAAATTGTCAGGCCTATAAAAGGGACCCAAACCCGTCCCTCCTTCATTTTTCTGAGTACAAGCATAGTAGAAGGCCCCAAACGACCCCTCTCAAAGCCCTCACATCAACACAACCAATTCCCTCTCTTCCAAACTCTAGATTGAAGAAGGGAAATAAGAAATTGAAGAACTAAAGGGAACCCTAGCTGAGTTTCCTGCAAACCCACATTGAAGGCAAAACCTAGAAATTAAGGAATCGAAGAAGAGGGTCAAATAATTCACATGCAAGGTAAGCTACTACTCCCTTCCATATAGTTTTCCCTTAAACACTCATGATAGGTGCTTGCATGCCTGTGAGAACTTTTGGGAGTATGACTAGCAGCCATGAAATCGAAATAAGTATGTTTATTTCCTACCTTAAGGCAAGCAAGATGATCTCTAAGGGTTGTATATACCACCTTGTTCGCGTTTTGGACGCGGAGGCGGAGCCGCCTATCTTACCGACGATTCCGCTAGTCAAAGAATTTCTGGATGCCTTTCCAGATGAACTTCCAGGTCTTCCTCCTGAAAGGGAAATCGAGTTTGGCATCGATGTGCTGCCTGATACTCATCCAATTTCTATTCCTCCGTATAGGATGGCCCCAGCAGAATTGAGGGAGTTGAAGGTACAGTTGAAGGACTTACTGGATAAAGGCTTCATTAGGCCTAGCACTTCACCTTGGGGTGCACTAGTCTTGTTCGTACGAAAGAAAGATAGATCGTTACGAATGTGTATCGATTATCGTCAGTTGAATAAGGTCACCATAAAGAACAAATACCCACTTCCAAGAATCGATGACCTGTTCGACCAACTTCAGGGAGCCAAATATTTCTCCAAGAATTACCTGCGCTCTGGATATTTTCAGTTAAGGGTCAAGGAGAAACACATTCCGAAAATAGCCTTCCGAACTAGATATGGGCATTTTGAATTACTAGTGATGTCTTCGGGCTAACAAATGGCCCGGCTGCTTTCATGGACCTCATGAACACTGTATTCAAGCCCTATCATGATGTGTTCGTGGTGGATTTCATTGATGATATTTTGGTGTATTCCCGCTCAGAGGCAGAGCATGTGAGTCACTTACGGATAATATTGCAGACCCTTCGGGACCACAGGATATATGCAAAGCTCGCCAAATGTGAGTTTTGGCTGAACTCAGTGGCATTCCTAGGCCACGTGATATCTGATGAGGGTTTTAGTGTCGATACTCAAAAGATCGACGCAGTCAAGAATTGGCCAAGGCCTACTATACCATCAGAAGTCCGTAGCTTCTTGGGGTTAGCAGGATATTATAGGCGGTTTGTAGAAGGATTCTCTTCTATATCCGCGCCGTTAACTATGCTGACCCAGAAAGCTGCCAAATTTCAATGGACAGATATTTGTGAGCGGAGCTTTCAAGAACTGAAAGATCGATTAACATCCGCTCCAGTCCATGTTCTTCCCGACATAATTGAAGGTTATGTGGCGTATTGTGATACCTTCGACATATGTTTGGGATGTGTATTGATGCAGCATGGGAAGGTTATTGTTTATGCTTCGAGACAGTTGAAGAAGCACGAAAAGAATTACCCAACCCATGACCTGGAATTGGCTGCTGTGGTATATGCCTTAAAGACATGGCGACACTATCTCTATGGTGTCCATGTCGACATCTACACAGACCACAAAAGTTTACAATACATATACAGTCAAAAGGAGTTGAATTTGAGACAACGACGTTGGCTTGAATTACTGAAAGACTACGACGTTGAGATATTATATCATCCGGGCAGGGCCAATGTTATGGCAGACGCCCTCAGTCGTAAGTCAATGGGAAATTTAGCACACCTTGAGGCAGGCAGACGGAGTTTAACCAAAGAACTTCATCAGCTAGCCAGCATGAGAGTCAAATTGATAGGCCCCGAAGATGGAGGTGTGGTTGTACACAACACCTTTGAATCATCTCTCGTAGCCGAGGTGAAGGCACGGCAATACGAAGATCCCACCTTGATGCAATTGAGAGAGGGCATTCAGTAAGGTAGGATCTCAACTTTCGAGATCGCAGGAGATGGGACCTTGAGGTGTCAAGGCCGATTGTGTGTGCCTGATGTAGCAGAGTTGCGAGAGAGGATCATGAGGGAAATCCACCAATCCAGATATTTCATCCATCTTGGCTCAACCAAAATGTATCATGGTGGACTGCTCCAGGATATAGAAATTCCGACTTGGAAATGGGAGGTGATTAACATGGACTTCAGCTTACCAAGTGTGCTCACTTTTTACCAGTTAAGGCAACCTACACAGCTGAGGATTATGCAAAGCTGTACATCAACGAAATTGTTAGGCTTCATGGGGTGCTAATGTCTATTATATCAGACAGAGGAGCCCAATTCACTGCTGACTTCTGGAAATCTTTTCAGAAAGGCTTGGGTACACAAGTAAGTCTCAGCACAGCTTTTCACCCGCAAACTGACGGACAAGCTGAACGTACCATCCAAACACTTGAGGATATGCTGAGAGCATGTGTCTTAGATTTCAAGGGAAGTTGGGACGACCATCTTCCACTCATAGAGTTTGCTTACAACAACAGCTACCACTCCAGCATAAAAATGGCCCCATATAAGGCATTGTATGGGAGGAAATGTAGATCGCCAATTGGGTGATTCGAAGTTGCTGAAACTGATCTGTATGGTACGGACTTGGTCCATCAAGCCGTTGAAAAAGTACGAATGATACATGGACGATTGAAGACAGCACAAAGCAGGCAAAAGTCCTATTTCGACATCCGACGTCGTGATTTAGAGTTTCAAGTTAGTGATTGGGTGTTCTTGAGAGTCGCACCCATGAAGGGTGTCATGCATTTTGGGAAGAAGGGTAAATTGAGCCCGAGATACATCGGTCCGTACAAAATCCTTCAGCGAATTGGACATGTTGCTTATGAATTAGAGCTACCCTCCGAGATAGAATTTGTCCATCCGGTGTTCCATGTGTCCATGTTGAGGAAATGTGTCGGAGACCCTTCCCGGGTCATCCCCATCCAAGACATACAGATCACAGAGGATCTAACATACGAAGAAGCACTAGTGGCTATATTGGACCGATAGGTCTGCAAGCTAAGGACAAAGGATGTGGTTTCGGTCAAGGTGTTGTGGAGGAACAGGAACGTGGAGGAGATGACATGGGAAGCGGAGGAAGAGATGAAAGCTAAATACCCGTACTTGTTCCGGCAGGTGGGTGATGATGGTAATACCAAGGAGATGCAGAAGGCACTGGAAGGAGAAACGTCCTTACAAGGTAAATAAGAACTTCATTATTTCTTCCCAAAAGAGGCTCGGAACCCCCTTTTCCCATACAATATTACCCTCTATAGATCCCTACATTTGGGGACGACTTTTCCTAAGGGGGGCAGAGTGTTGCAACCCTTAAAATTCGTACATTAAAATACACTGTGAAATAGCTCACCTACGAGGACCTAAGAACCCGGAAAATGGTTTAAAGTTAAGAAAAAGAACAAAGGTGTCGCATAGATAGATATGCAGACCGCAAAGCACAAATGTGGACCGCATATCCAACATCAAGGTCGCAGATTGAGACAGAGTTCTGGGCTGAAATTGTGTCAAATATGCGGCCGCATACCTTGCCAGAGAGTCAAACTGCATACTGTACTCTCGTACATTCATATTTCCCCGCTTAAGGTTCAAGAACGTATCGGCCTTAGCCCGACGTACCTGTTACAACCCGTAAATTCGTACCTTAAAATACACTGTGAAATAATTTACATATGAGGACCTAAGAACCCAGAAAATAGTTCAAATGTTAAGAAAAGAGCAGAAATGTCGCATAGCTAGATATGCGAACCGCAAAGCACAAATGCGGATCGCATATCCCGCACCAAGATCGCAAAGTGAGACAGATTTCTAGGTTGGAATTGTGTCAAATATACGGCCAGAATGCGGACCGCATAGTGCAAATGCGGACTGCAAATGTGACACCTTCCATCGCAGAATGGAACAGAGTTCTGGGCTGAATCCGTGTCTGAAATGCGACCAGAATGCGATCGCATTGTTGGAAATGCGAACCGCAAATCTGGCCCTTCTGCGTCGCATAATGCAACAGAATTCTAGGTTGAGATTTGCGACCCGAATGCGTACCGCATACCCTATTTGCGGTGGGTATGCGATCGCAAACCTGAAATTTGTCAGGTACGTGCGCCACTTATTGCCAGGCCTATAAAAGGGACCCAAACCCGTCCCTCCTTTATTTTTCTGAGTCCAAGCATAGTAGAAGGCCCCAAACGACCCCTCTCAAAGCCCTCAAATCAACACAACCAATTTCCTCTCTTCCAAACTCTAAATTGAAGAAGGAAAGCAAGAAATTGAAGAACTAAGAGGGAACCCTAGCTGAGTTTCCCCCCCCCCCC
>MCJB01048073.1:43600-69981 GCA_002018475.1 Nicotiana obtusifolia
GGGGGGGGGGGTTCCATGCCTGTAAAAACTTATGGGAGTATGACTAGAAGCCATGAAATCGAAAAAAGTAGGGTTAAACGGAATTGGTCATGGTTATTAGGGGTTGTAAATGAGTTGCATGTGCTGTAAATACGTTTGATGAGGGTTAGGGGAGGAAGGGTGTAGAGAACCACCACATGAATTTAGGAGATTGCGGTTAATGATAGCTATCATTGTCACGCCCCCACCGGAGGCGGGGGCCGCGAGAGATAATATAACAATAGCAATAATAATAACTATAACCTTCCGTGATACCGTACTATATCATAGGCATACATTTATACATGACGTGGCCAACTAGGCTACAATACAAAACCATACAACATGGTACATACGTTTGCCAACAAGGCGATTTAACTGCACATAGCCCAACACTGGTCTATACATATAATGACATTTGTCTATTGAGCCTCTATGGAAATATACAAAATACAACCTACGTCGGAACAGGGCCCCGACATGCCCACAATGCCTATACAAAATGCATACCAATGCAATGGCAAGACCGGAGGATGAACCTTGCCAATATCTGCGGACTGAGTAGTCTACTGTGGTGGGTGAGCTCCCTCTGTCAGTCTATCAGGACCTGCATCACGACATGCAGCGTCCACAGAGAATGGACGTCAGTACGGATAATGTACTGAGTATGTAAGACAGAAAACATAATGTAAGAACAACAGTATAAGCATTAGGATAAGAAATACATGACCTGTACCATCTGTATGCCTCTGAGGGCGGTTAACCATAGCATACTGGTGAGACTTATGCATTTACGTGTAACCTTTCTAACATTATCATATTCATACTCGTGTACATTATCATTATCCACATCTTATACATACGCCTCCGTAGGCTTGCCAATTTCGTATAAGTTATTGCTACTACATACATCACATAGTCATTACTTTAAAAAAGTACATAACATACGCCCATGCAGGATCGTAATCAATAAACATGCCTCTATGGGCTTTATCGTTATCTTCCCAAGTGATCAGTGGTGACTGCCCATCCGAATCTAGTTCGGCCTGGTGTTTATATAATTGCACAATGGGTGCCTGCCCGGCCGACGTACAGAACGGCTCGGTGTATAACTGCCCATCCGGCTGTAGCTCGGCCCGGTGTAGTAAAACATATACTTCTATATATAGTTGCACACTGGGTGCCTGCCCGGCCGACGTATAGAACGGCTCGGTGTATAAAACAACTATTGTACGCTGGACTTATTTAATCATTTCTTCATTAGTATCAACGCTCGTGCCATTTATGGATTACCTTTCTCAGGGTGACATAACACTTAACTCCTATATCGATCATACTGTCAAGGTGACATAAAGTCAAATAGATAACAACATATAAAAACCTCCGTAAGAGGGGAGACAATACAAGGACTCTTAGCTTCTATGAATAGAGTATTCTTTTGGGGCTCTTTCGTTGCATTGTATTCAATAGGAGTCGTGCAAAAGAAAGAACGGTATAGTCTTACATACTGGTATATATCGCACCAGCTCTCAAGCTACTAAATTGCTACAATTCTTTAATCTACAATTGAAGAACAGTTCAATTGTTACTCACTACGCATCATAGCTATTACTAGCCAAAATCTCCTAAATTTATATGGTGCTTCTCTACACCCTTTATCCCCCAAACCTCATCAAACGTATTTACAGCACATGCAACCCAATTACAACCCTTAATAGCCCTGATCCATTTCGTTTAACCCCACTTATTTCGATTTCATGGCTCCTAGACATATTTCCATAAGTTCTTACAGACATGCAACCCCTATCATGAATGTTTAAGGGAAAACCACATGAAAGGGAGTAGTAACTTACCTTGCATGCGAATTATTTGACCCTCTTTTCTGATTTCCTCAACTTCTTGGTCCTTGCTTCCAATGGGGTTCGTAGGAGGGTGAAACTTAGCTAGGTTTTCCTTTAATTCTTCAATTTCTTGCTTCCGTTCTTCAATTTAGGATTTGGAAGAGACGGATTTGGTTGTTCAGTTGTGAGAGCTTTGAGAGGGGTCGTTTGAGGGCTTTCTACTAAGTATTTGTTTCATAAAAATGAAGAAGGAACGGGTTTTGGGTCCCTTTTATAGGCCTAGGAGTAAGTGGCACACGTACCTGAAAATGTCAGGTGTGCGATCGCATACCCATCGCAGACATGGTATGCGTTTTGCATTTTGGTCGCAGATCTTACCTTAAATATCTGTTGCACTATGCGACGCAGAAGGGCCAGAATGCGGTTCGCATTTTCAGCAATGCGATCGCATTCTGGTCGCATTTCTGACCTTGATTTCACCCTAAGTTTCTGTCTCATTATGCGATGGAGGGTGTTGGATTTGCGGTTCGCATATGTGTTCTGCGGTCCGCATATGCGTCGCATATTGGGCATGGTTTCAGTCCAGGTTCTCTGTTCCATTCTGCGACGGATCATGTCGCATTTGCGGTCCGCATTTTAGTTATGCGGTCCGCATACTGACCGCATTTTCGACACAACTTCAGCCCAACACTCTGTTCCATTCTACGATGGAACATGTCACTTCTGCGGTCCGCTTTTTGTGTTATCCGGCCCATACAGTTCCGTTTCACCAACTTCGAACCACCCAATTGCCGACCTACACTTTCTCCCATACAATGCCTCGTATGGGGCAATTTTAATACTGGAGTGGTAGCTGTTATTGTAGGCAAACTCTATAAGTGGGAGATGATCGTTCCAACTACCTTGGAAATCTAGAACACATGCTCGCAACATATCTTCTAATGTCTGAATGGTGCGCTCAGCCTGCCCATCAGTTTTTGGATTAAAAGCTGTGCCGAGACTTACCTGCGTACCCAACCCTTTCTGAAAAGATTTCCAAAAGTTGGCTGTGAATTGGGCTCCTCTCTCTGATATGATGGACATTGGTACCCCATGAAGCCTAACGATTTCCTTGACGTACAGCTTTGCATGATCGTTGGCTGTGTAGGTTGCCTTAACCGGTAGAAAGTGAGCACACTTGGTAAGCCGATCCACTATCACCCAGATAGAGTCGAACTTACGACTGGTGCGAGGTAACCCAACAATGAAGTCCATGTTAATTACCTCCCATTTCCAGGTCAGAATTTCTATATCCTGAAGCAGTCCACCAGGCTTCTGATACTCTGTCTTTACCTGTTGGCAATTAGGACACTGAGCTACGAATCCCGCCATTGACTTATTCATTCAACTACACCAAAACTGTTCCTTGGCATCATGATACATATTGGTTGAGCCAGGATGGATGGAATACCTGGATTGGTGAATTTCCCTCATGATCCTTTCTCGCAAATCCGCTACGTCAGGCACACACAATCGGCCTTGACACCTCAAGGTCCCATCTCCTGCGATCTCGAAATTTGAGATCCTACCTTGTTGAATGCGTTTTCTCAATTGCATCAAGGAGGGGTCTTCGTATTGCCGTGCCTTTACCTCGGCTACAAGAGATGATTCAGATGTGTTATATCTCCATCTTTGGGGTCTAGTAATTTGACTCTCATGCTGGCTAGCTGATGAAGTTCCTTGGTTAAACTTCGCTTACCTGCTTCAATGTGTGCCAAACTCCCCCATTGACTTGCGACTGAGAGCGTCGGCCACAACTTCGCCATGCCCGGATGATACAATATCTCAACATCGTAGTCCTTCAATAATTCAAGCCAACGTCGTTATCTCAAATTCAACTCCCTCTGACTGAAGATGTATTGCAAACTTTTGTGGTCCGTATAGATGTCGACATGGACGCCATATAGATAATGTCGCCATGTCTTCAAAGCATATACCACAACAGCCAATTCTAGGTCATGGGTCGGGTAATTCTTCTCATGCTTCTTCAACTGTCTCGAAGCATAAGCAATCACCTTCCCATGCTGCATCAGCACACATCCCAAACCTACGCCAGAGGCATCACAGTATACAACATAACCTTCAGTTCCCTCGGGAAGAGTAAGAACTAGAGCTGACGTTAACCGATCCTTCAATTCTTGAAAGCTCCGCTCACAACTATCTATCCATTGAAACTTGGTAGCTTTCTGGGTCAGCTTAGTTAATGGCGCGGATATAGAAGAGAATCCTTCTACAAATCGCCTGTAATATCCTACTAACCCCAAAAAGCTACGGACTTCTGATGGCGTAGTAGGCCTTGACCAAAGCTTAACTGCGTCGATCTTTTGAGTATCGACACTAATACCCTCATCAGATATCACATGGCCTAAGAATGCCACTGAATTCAGCCAAAACTCACATTTGGCGAGCTTTGCATATAGCCTGTGGTCCCGAAGGGTCTGCAATGCTATTCGCAAGTGACCCACACGCTTTGCCTCTGAGCGGGAATACACCAAAATATCATCAATGAATACCACCACGAACACATCGAGATAAGGCCTGAATACAGTGTTCATGAGGTCCATGAAAGCAGCCGGGGCATTTGTTAGTCCGGAATGGGCCCTGCCGCACTGTCCACAACGTGGTGGTGGGGGTCGCATCTGACTGGTAGCCCTATAATATGGCGAGCCTGAAGCTCGCGAGTTCCGAAACGGTCGAGGGGCACTAGATGCAGGTGGTGCCGAACTCCTCGAAAAATGGGGTCTTGCACTACTTTTAGAATCACCAGAGTACCCTGCCACTCTTGACCTGTTATGCTGGTCCCTATCCTGCTCTCTATCTACCCTTTGCTGGCGCTTACGTTCCTCTAACGTCTGGGCATAAGCCTGAATACGAGAAATATCCATGCCCTCTATCAAGGATGCCGTAGTGAACTCGTTTATCATGTGGGGCCCCAATCCGTTCACAAAAAGATAGACTATCGCCCATCTCGGCTACCATGTGGGGAGCATACCTTGCCAAAGAGTCAAACTGCATGTTGTATTCTCGTACACTCATATTACCTTGCTTAAGGTTCAATAATCTGTCAGCTCTGGCCCGTCGTACCTCAACTGGTAGGTAGTGTCGAAGAAACGCTTCAGAAAATTCATTCCACACAGGTGGGGGAGCACTTGGACCCCTGGATCTTTCCCAACTATCATACCAGGAGACTGCTACATCTCGTAACCGATAAGAAGCCAACTTACTGGCTCTGTATCACTAGCATGGATAACCCGCATTGTGCGGTGAATCTGATCAATAAAAGCTTGCGGGTCCTCCTTGGGATCTGACCCAGTAAACACTGGAGGATCTAGGTTAATGAATACACGAACTCTAGTACTACCCGGTATATCAACATCACCGGTATTCTGCCTCTGTGTCTTAGAAGCTACCAAACTAGTCAACAACTGGACCGTAGTTCGCAAGTCCTGGTCTGTAGCATTGGAAGAAGGGACTGGGGAAGCTGGGCGGCATCTGATATCCTCCAGGGGAGGAGGAGTAGAGGAAGTATGAGAAGGCGTCCCACTTTGGCCTTCCATCATATGGGGAACCTGACTGGTCCCCTCTCCGGCATTTATATCAAGCAGTCTATTATTAGTTTGCTTCCTAGCCAAAGGCATCGCTGTAGGAAAACAAGGCAAGCATTAGAGATGGACACTTACGACTTAGCTCTAAGCACGATCTAGATTCCGAAGGAAGGTAACATTCCTAAATGTCAGGAAGCCTCCTGATTATAAAATGTGGCGCGCATCACACCTATAATCAAGACCCTACTAGACACGGCTCATAGACAATTCCTAGGAGACGACCTTGCTCTGATACCACTCCTTGTCACGACCCACCCCGGAGGGCAGGGGCCGCGACACGGGCACCGGCTCCTGCTTGGAGAGTGCCGGCGAACCCTTCACCTGACTTCCTTTATTACTTATAAGGTGTATCGTACTCGCATGGATTGTGAGAGATAATATAACAATAGCAATAATAATAACAATAACCTTCCGTGATACCGTACTATATCATAGGCATACATTTATACATGACGTGGGCAACTAGGCTACAATACAAAACCATACATGGTGCATACGTTTGCCGACAGGGCGACTTAACTGCATATAGCCCAACACTGGTCTATACATATACTGACATTTGTCTATTGAGCCTCTATGGAAATATACAAAATATAACCTACGTCGGAACAGGGCCCCGACATGCCCATAATGCCTATACAAAATGCATACCAATGCTATGGCAAGACCGTAGGATGAACCTTACCAATATCTGCGGACTGAATAGCCTACTGTGGTGGGTGTGCTCCCTCTATCAGTCTATCAGGACCTGCAGCACGACATGCAGCGTCCACAGAGAATGGACGTCAGTACGGATAATGTACTTAGTATGTAAGACAGAAA
The DNA here is from genome assembly GCA_002018475.1 of Nicotiana obtusifolia. Lineage (NCBI taxonomy): Eukaryota > Viridiplantae > Streptophyta > Magnoliopsida > Solanales > Solanaceae > Nicotiana > Nicotiana obtusifolia. The sequence continues at coordinate 49,926 of MCJB01048073.1, forward strand.
ACATAATGTAAGAACAACAGTATAAGCATTAGGATAAGAAATACAGGACCTGTACCATCTGTATGCCTCTGAGGGCGGTTAACCATAGCATACTGGTGAGACTTATGCATTTACGTGTAACCTTCCTAACATTATCATATTCATACTCTTGTACATTATCATTATCCACATCTTATGCATACGCCTCCGTAGGCTTGCCAATTTCGTATAAGTTATTGCTACTACATACATCACATAGTCATTACTTTAAACAATTACATAACATACGCCCATGCAGGATCGTAATCAATAAACATGCCTCTGTGGGCTTTATCGTTATCTTCCCAACTGATCAGTGGTGACTGCCCATCCGAATCTTGTTCGGCCTGGTGTTTATATAATTGCACAATGGGTGCCTGCCCGGCCGACGTATAGAACGGCTCGGTGTATAACTGCCCGTCCGGCTGTAGCTCGGCCCGGTGTAGTAAAACATATACTTCTATATATAGTTGCACACTAGGTGCCAGCCCGACCGACATATAGAACGGCTCGGTGTATAAAACAACTATTGTACGCTGGACTTATTTAATCATTTCTTCATTAGTATCAATGCTCATGCCATTTATGGATTACCTTTCTCAGCGTGACATAACACTTAACTCCTATATCGATCATACTGTCAAGGTGACATAAAGTCAAATAGATAACAACATATAAAAACCTCCGTAAGAGGGGAAACAATACAAGGACTCTTAGCTTCTATGAATAGAGTATTCTTTTGGGGCTCTTTCATTGCATTGTATTCAATAGGAGTCGTGCAAAATAAAGAACGGTATAGTCTTACATACCTGGTATATATCGCACCAGCTCTCAAGCTACGAAATTGCTACAATTCTTTAATCTATAATTGAAGAACAGTTCAATTGTTACTCACTACGCATCATAGCTATTACTAACCAAAATCTCCTAAATTTATATGGTGCTTCTCTACACCCTTTATCCCGCAAACCTCATCAAACGTATTAACAGCACATGCAACCCAATTACAACCCTTAATAGCCCTGATCCATTTCGTTTAACCCCACTTATTTCGATTCCATGGCTCCTAGTCATATTTCCATAAGTTCTTACGGATATGCAACCCCTATCATGAATGTTTAAGGGAAAACCACATGAAAGGGGGTAGTAACTTACCTTGCATGCAAATTATTTGACCCTCTTTTCCGATTTCCTCAACTTCTAGGTCCTTGCTTCCAATGGGGTTCGTAGGAGGGGGAAACTTAGCTAGGTTTTCCTTTAATTCTTCAATTTCTTGCTTCCCTTCTTCAATTTAGGATTAGGAAGAGAGGGATTTGGTTATTCAGTTGTGAGAGCTTTGAGAGGGGTCGTTTGAGGGCTTTCTACTGAGTATTTGTTTCATAAAAATGAAGAAGGAACGGGTTTTGGGTCCCTTTTATATGCCTAGGAGTAAGTGGCATACGTACCTGAAAATGTCAGGTCTGCGATTGCATACCCACCGCAGATAGGGTATGCGGTTCGCATTTTGGTCGCAGATCTTACGGTAAAAATCTGTTGCACTATGCGACGCTAAAGGGCCAGAATGCGGTTCGCATTTTCAGCAATGCGATCCTATTTTGGTCGCATTTCTGACCTTGATTTCACCCTAAGTTTCTGTCTCATTATGCGATGGAGGGTGTCAGATTTGCGGTTCGCATATGTGTTCCGCGGTCCGCATATGCGTCGCATATTGGGCATGGTTTCAGTCCAGGTTCTCTGTTCCGTTCTGCGACGGATCATGTCGCATTTGCGGTCCGCATTTTAGTTACGCGGTCCGCATACTGACCGCATTTTCGACACAACTTCAGCCCAGCACTCTGTTCCATTTTGCGATGGAACATGTCACTTCTGTGGTCCGCATTTGTCTTATGCGGTCCGCATTTTGACACTTTTTGTTCTTTTTCTTAACTTTAATCCATTTTCCGGGTTATTGGTTCCCTTTACGTAAACTACCCTTTGGCCTAATTAAATGTACGTATTTTACGGGTTGTAACAATCATGCGTAGTGAGTAATGATTAAACTATCCTTTAATTGTAGACTAAGGAACTGTAGCAAATTGCGTAGCTTAAGAACTAGCGCAGTAAGTACCAAGTATGTAAGACTATACCGTTCTTTCTTTTGCACGACTCCTATTTAATACATTGCTATGATCGAGCCCCAAAATAATACTCTATTCCTAGAAGTTAGGAATTTCTTGTATTGCTTCCCTCTAAGAAAGAATTGCTCTTGTTATTATGATATTAATGTTGATGGTATTCCGTGAGTATTACAAGGTTCATGTTAAAGAGACATTCTTAAGTACATATAGAGAAAAGAGGGTAATAATCGTATGTTACTAAAAAGGGTTGAAACACGTTTAATGAATGAGCATGCAATGTATTATATATGTGTGATTTAATTCGTATGACCGCGCCTAATGAAGGCCGGGTATGTTATGACCGTGCCTAGTACGGTCGGGTAAGATGTGTTATGATATGATAATGATGAGCCCACAGAGGCATATGATGATGATGAGCCCACAGAGGCGTATGATGATGACGAGCCCATTGAGGCATATGTAATTGTATGAGGTAACGATTATGTGAATGTGAACGGTAACAATAAATGTATATGAAAATGACAAGCCCACAGAGGCGTGAGTATAAGACGATGATAATGATAATAAACATGCTATGATAATGCTTTAAAGGTCACATGTGTAGACATAAGTACCACGAATATGTCATGGTTAGCTGCCCTCAGAGGCGATCCACTTGCTGCAGGTTATATGTTTCTATCCTAATGCTCACTGTTGTTCTTATATTATGTTTTCCTGTCTTACATACTCAGTACATTATCCGTACTGACGTCCTTTATTGTGGACGCTGCATGTCGTGCTGCAGGTTCTAATAGACTGATAGACGGAGCTCCCCCACAGTACTAGGCTATCCGGATTCAGCAAATATTAGCAAGATTCATCTTTCGGACTTGCTACTGCCTTGGTATGCACCTCGTGTAGATATGTTGGGCATGTCGGGGCCCTGTTCCGATATAGGTTGCTTAATGTATGTTCTTCTAGAGGCTCACAGACAAATGTTAGTGTATGTATAGATCAGTGTTGGGTCGACTCATGTATAGTTGTATTGCCTTGTCGACATATGTATTATGTTGTATAGTTTTGCACTGTAGCCCCGCTGGCATACCATGTATATAAGCATGTCTATGTCAGGGTATGAGGTTTCAGCCCAATGTGATGTTGTTCGAAATTGCATGCGTGTGACTGGATTTGCAGGTAACAAAGAGAGTAAGTAGCAGATATGAGGGGTACGCTGGCGCTCTGCAAGCAGGGTCCGGTGCCTTGTCGAGGCCCTCCGGTTGGGTCGTGACAGAAATTGGTATCAGAGCGAGGTTGTGTCCTAGGGATTGTCTATGAGCCGTGTCTAGTAGGGTCTTGATTATGGGTGTGTTGCGCGCCACATTTTATAATCAGGAGGCTACCTGACATTTAGGAATGTTACCTTCTTTCAGAATCTAGATCGTGCGTAGAGCTGAGTTGTAAGCATTCATTCTAATATTCATCTTGTTTACCTACAGCGATGCCTTCGGCTAGGAAGCAAGCAAATAGTGGACGGCTCGACACAAATGCCGGAGAAGGGACCAGTTAGGTGCCTGTCGCGCTAGAAGGCCAAAGTGAGACGCCTTCTCGAACCTCATCTACTCCTCCTCCTGTCACAACCCAACCGGAGGGCCGCGACAGGGCACTGGACCCTGCTTGCAGAGCGCCAGCGTACCCCTCATATCTGCTATCTTACTTTTTTTTTGTTATTTTGTTATCTACACAGCCTGTCATACGCATGCATTTTTGAACGACATCACATTAGGCGGAAATGTCATACCATGACATAAACATACTTGTATACATAGTGTGCCAATGGGACTACAGTGCAAAACTATACAACATATTACATATGCCAACGAGGCAATACAACCGTACATGCGTCGACCCAACACTGGTCTATACATACATCAACATTTGTCTATGAGCCTCTACAAGAAAATACATTAAGCAACCTATGTCGGAACAGGGCCCCGACATGCCCAACATATCTACACAAGGTGCATACCAAGGCTGTAGCAAGTCCGGAAGATGAATCTTGCTAATATCTGCTGAACTGGTGGCCTACTGCGGTGGGGGAGCTCCGTCTATCAATCTATTAAGACCTGCAACACGATATGCAGCGTCCACGAATAAAGGACGTCAGTACGGATAATGTACTGAGTATGTAAGACAGGAAACACAATGTAAGAGCATTGATATAAGCATCAAGATAGACACATATAACCTTTATAACATTATCATATACATGTTTATTACCACTAATATCATCTTATACTCTTGCCTCTGTGGGCTTGTCATTTTCATATACATTTATTGTTACCGTAACCGTTACATAATCGTTACCTCATACAATCACATACGCCTCCTTGGGCTCATCGTCATCGTACGCCTTTGTGGGCTCGTCATCATATGCCTCTGTGGGCTCATCATTATCATATCATATCTTACCCGGCCGTGCTAGGCGCGGTCACAACATACCCGGCCTTCAATAGGCGCGGTCATACGGATTTAATCACACATATTTTTAATACATCACAAGTTCATTTATAAACAAGTATTCCAGACCCTTTTTAGTGACATGCATTCATTATCCCCTCTTTCACATATAGTTAAGAATATCTCTTTAACACGAGCTTTATAAGATTCAAGGATTACCATCAGCATTGATGTCACGAAACAAGAATAATCATTCCATAGAGGGAAAACAATATAAGCAACACTAACTTCTAAGAATAGAATATTCTTTGGGGCTCGTTCGTGGCATTGTACTCAATAGGAGTCATGCAAAAGAAAGAATGGTATAGTCTTACATACCCGGTACTTACTGCGCCAGTTCTCAAGCTACGCAATTTGCTACAGTTCCTTAGTATACAATTAAAGGACAGTTCAATCGTTACTCACTACGCGTGATAGCTATCATTAACCACAATCTTCTAAAGTCATGTGGTGCTTCTCTACCCCCTTCCTCCCCTAACCCTCATCAAAAGTGTTTACAGCGCATGTAACTAATTTACAACCCTTAATAATCATGACCCATTCCGTTCAACCCCACTTATTTCGATTTCATGGCTTTTAGTCATATTCCCATAAGTTCTTACAGGCATGCAACCACCTATCGTGAATGTTCAAGGGAGAATTTCATGAAAGGGAGTAGTGACTTACCTTGCATGTGAATTATTTGACCCTCTTCTTTGATTCCTTAATTTCTAGGTTTTTTCTTCGATGGGGGTTCACAGGAGGAGGAAGCTCAGCTAGGGTAAAGAGAGGAAAATTGGTTGTGTTGATGTGAGGGCTTTAAGAGAGGTTGTTTGGAGCCTTCTACTATGCTTGGACTCAGAAAAATGAAGGAAGGACGGGTTTGGGTCCCTTTTATAGGCCTGGCAATAAGTGACATACATACCTGACAATTTCAGGTTTGCGATCGCATACCCACCGCAAACAGGGTATGCGGTTCGCATTGTGGTCGCAATTCTCAACCTAGAATTCTGTTGCATTCTGGTCGCATTTCGGACATACATTCAGCCCAGAACTCTGTTCCATTCCGCGATGGAAGGTGTCACATTTGCGGTCTCCATTCTGGCCGCATATTTGACACAATTCCAGCCCAGAAATCTGTCTCACTTTGCGATCTTGGTGCTGGATATGCGGTCCGTATTTGTGCTTTGCTGTTCGCATATCTAGCTATGCGACACTTCTGCTCTTTACTTAACATTTGAACTATTTTCCGGGTTCTTAGGTCCTTATACCTAAACTACTTCACAGCGTATTCTAACGTACGAATTACGGGTTGTAACAAATAGGCGCGGTCATACGGATTCAATCAAACATATATTAATACATTGCAAGTTCATTTATAAACAAGTGTTTGAGACCCTTTTTAATGACATACATTTGTTATCCCCTCTTTCACACATAGTTAAGAATACCTCGTTAACATGTTTCTATCCTGATGCTTATATTACGGCTCTTATATTGTGTTTCCTGTTTTGCATACTCAGTACATTTTCCGTACCGACGTCCTTTATTTTGTGGACGCTGCATATCGTGCTGCAGGTCCTATTAGATTGATAGACGGAGCTCCCCCACCGCAGTAGGCTACCAGTTCAGCAGATACTAGCAAGACTCATCCTTCGGACTTGCTACATTTTGGTATGCATTTTGTATGGACATTTCGGGCATGTCGGGGCCCTGTTATGACCTAGGATGTAAAATGTCTGTTCTTGTAGAGGCTCAAATGACAGTGGCAGTAGATTATCGACAAATGTTAGTTATGTATGGACAGGTGTCAGGTTATATACATGTTTTGTAAATTTTATGCCTAAAACACGGTAATACGCTTCCACGGATATGCGTATGTATGTATGTGCACGAAGTGTGTCTCCAATGAAAGGTCCAATTAAATGATCTTTTTGTTAGAAATAACAAGAAAGAAAGTAAAGAAAGTAAGATAGCTGCAATGAAGGGGTTCGGCGGTACTCTGCAAGCGGGGTCCGGTGCCCGTGTCACGGTCCCTCCGGGCGGGGCGTGACACGAAGGGTCTATAATACTATTCGCAAGTGGCCCATATGTTCTGCCTCTGAACGGGAATACACCAGAATATCATCAACGAATACCACCATGAACATATCAAGATAAGGTCTGAATACAGTGTTTATGAGATCCATGAAAGTAGCCGGGGCATTTGTTAGCCCAAATGACATTACTTGTCACGACCCAACCGGAGGGCCGCGACAGGGCACCGGACCCTGCTTGCAGAGCACCGACGTACCGCTCATAACTGGTATCTTACTTTCTTTGTTATCTACAAAGTTTGTCATGCACATGCAGTTTTGAATAACATCACATTAGGCGGAAACATCGTACCATGACGTAAACGTGCTTATATACATGGTGCGCCAACGGGGCTATAATGCAAAACTATATAACATATTACAAATGCTGACGAGGCAATACAACCTTACATGAGTCAACCCAATACTGGTCTATCCATAAATACATCAACATTTGTCTAATGAGCCTCTACAAGAACATACGCTATACAACCTATGTCGGAACAGGGCCCCGAAATGCCAACAATGCCTATACAAAATGCATACCAAGGCTGCAGCAAGTCCAAAGGATGAATCTTGCTGATATTTGCTGAACTGGTAGCGTACTGCGGTGGGGGAGCTCCGTCTATCAATCGATTGGGACCTGCAACACGACATGCAGCGTCCACGAATAAAGGACGTCAGTACGGATAATGTACTGAGTATGTAAGACTATACCGTTCTTTCTTTTGCGCGACTCCTATTGATTACAATGCCATGAACGAGCCCCAAAAGAATACTCTATTCCTAGAAGTTAGGAATTTCTTGTATTGCTTCCCGCCAAGGAAGAATCGCTCTTGTTATCATGATATTAATGTTGAGGGTATTCCGCGAGTAGTACAAGGTTCATGTTAAAGAGACATTGTTAACTACATGAAGAAAAAGAGGGTACTAATTGTATGTCGCAAAAAAGTTTTTTGAAACACGTGTAGTGAATGAGCATGCAACGTATTATAAATGTGTAATATAATATGTTATGACCGCGCCTAATGAAGGCCGGGTATGTTACGACCGCGCCTAAAGAAGGCCGGGTATGTTATGACCGTGCCTAATGAAGGCCGGTATGTTACGACCGCGCCTAATGAATGCCGGGTATGTTATGACCGCGCGTAATGAAGGCCGGGTATGTATTGACCGAGCCTAATGAAGGCCGGGTATGAGCCCACAGAGGCATATGATGATAAAGAGCCCACAAAGGCGTATGATGACGATGAGCCCAGGGAGGCGTATGTGATTGTATGAGGTAACGATTATGTAACGGTTACGGTAACAATAAATGTGTATGAAATGACAAGCCCACAGAGGCAAAAGTATAAGACGATAATAATGGTAATAATCATGTATACGATAATGTTATAAAGGTTATATGTTTGTATCTTGATATTTATATCATTGCTCTTATATTGTAATTTCCTGTCTTACACACTTAGTACATTATCCGTACTGACGTCCTTTATTCGTGGACGCTGCATGTCGTGTTGCAGGTCCCAATAGATTGATAGACGGAGCTCCCCCACCGCAGTAGGCTACCAGTTCAGCAGATATCAGCAAGATTCATCCTTCGGACTTACTGCAGCCTTGGTATGCATTTTGTATAGGCATTATGGGCATGTCGGGGCCCTGTTCCGACATAGATTGTATAGCGTCTGTTCTTGTAGAGGCTCATTAGAAAAATGTTAATGTATGTATGGATAGACCAGTATTGGGTTGACTCATGTAAGGTTGTATTGCCTCGTCAGCATTTGTAATATGTTATATAGTTTTGCATTATAGCCCCGTTGGCGCACCATGTATATAAGCACGTTTACGTCATGGTACGATGTTTCCGCCTAATGTGATGTTATTCAGAACTGCATGTGCATGACAAACTTTGTAGATAACAAAGAAAGTAAGATACCAGTTATGAGCGGTACGTCGGTGCTCTGCAAGCAGGGTCCGGTGCCCTGTCGCGGCCCTCCGGTTGGGTCGTGACAGAAGTTGGTATCATAGCCAGGTCGTGTCCTGGGGATTGTCTATGAGTCGTGTCTAGTAGGGTCTTGATTATGGGTGTGTTGCGCGCCATATTTTTTAATCAGGAGGCTACCTGACATTTAGGAATGCTACCTTCTTTCGGAATCTAGATCGTGCATAGAGCTGAGTCGTAAGTGTCCATCTCTAATACTTGCCTTGTTTTCCTACAGCGATGCCTTCGGCTAGGAAGCAAGTAAATAGTGGACGGCTCGATATAAATGCCGGAGAGGGGACCAGTCAGGAGCCCCACGCGGTGGAGGGCCAAAGTGAGACGCCTTCTTAGACTTCCTCTACTCCTGCTCCCCAAAGGATATTAGAAGTCGCCCAGCTTCCCCAGCCCCTTCTTCGGATGCTACGGACCGGGACCTGAGGACTGCGGCGCAATTGTTGACTAGCCTGGTAGCTTCTCAGGCTCGGAGGCAGAATGCCGGTACTACTTAGAGACCGGTCAGTACGAGGGTCCGCAACTTCATCAATTTGGATCCTCGGTGTTTACCGGGTCTGATCCTAAGGAAGACCCGCAGGATTTCATCGATCAGACACACCACACACTGCGGGTTATGCATGCCAGTGACACAGAGGCAGTAGAACTGGCTTCTTACCGATTATGGAACTTAGCAGTGTTCTGGTATGATGGTTGGGAGAGATCCAGGGGTCCAAATGCTCCCCCACCCGTATGGAACAAATTTTCTGAGGCGTTCCTTCGCCACTACCTGCCAGTTGAGGTACGTCGAGCTAAGGCCGATAAGTTCTTGAACCTTAAGCAGGGAAATATGAATGTACGAGAGTACAGTATGCAGTTTGACTCTCTGGCAAGGTATGCTCCCCACATGGTGGCAGAGATGAGCGACAGGGTTCACTTATTCGTGAACGGATTGGGACCGCATCTAATAAATGAATGCACAACAGCCTCATTGATAGAGGGCATGGATATCTCCCGTATTCAGGCCTATGCCCAGACCATAGAGGATCGTAAACGCCAACAAAGGGCGGATAGGGAACAGGAGAGGACCCAGCATAAGAGAATAAGAGTTGCGGGGTATTCTGGTGATTCCAGAGACAGTGTGAGGCCCCATTCTTCGAGGAGCTCGGCACCACCGGTGTCTAGTGCCCCTCGACAGTTTCAGAGCTCGCGGGCATCAAGCTCGCCATATCACCGGGCTACTAATCAGATGAGGTCCCCAATGCCCCGTTGTAAGCAGCGCGGCAGGACCCACTTTGGACCTTGCTGTCGAGGTTCAGATAGATGTTATTATTATGGACAACGCGGTCACATGATGCGGGACTGCCCTGGCTCACCAAACTGGATCTGCGGCTGGTTCTTCCTTATCTATTCTACCTCCAGTACGAGGTCCTCAGCAGCCAGCAGTTCGTGGCAGAGGCAGCGGTGCAATGCCGGGCCCAAGTAGTGTTCAAAATCGAATATATGCTCTAGCGGGCCGACAGGACCTTGAGTCATCTCCGGATGTTGTCACAGGTATATTATCAGTGCTTTCTCATGATGTGTATGCATTGATTCCTCCCGGGTCCACGTTATCTTATGTTACGCCCCTTGTGGCTGATAAATTTGATATTGCACCCGAATTAATAAGCAAGCCCTTTGTGGTATCCACTCCAATAGGAGATTCTGTGATTTCTAGAAGAGTACATAGAGGTTGCACTGTGACGATCTGTAATCGTCAAACCTCGGCAGATCGAATTGAGTTAGAAATGATCGACTTCGATGTGATAATGGGAATGGACTGGTTGGCATCGTGCTATGCTAGTGTCGATTGTCATACAAAGGTGGTTAGATTTCAATTTCCTGATGAACCCATCCTTGAATGGAAGGGGAACGTTACTACGCCGAAAGGTAGGTTTATTTCGTACCTTAAGGCGAGGAAGATGATCTCCAAGGGTTGTATCTACCATCTTGTTCGCGTTACGGACGCGGAGGTGAAGTGGCCTACTTTACAATCAATTCCTATAGTCAATGAATTTCCAGATGTCTTTCCAGATGAACTCCCAGGTCTTTCTCCTTAAAGGGAGATTGAGTTTGGCATCGATGTGTTGCCCGATACTCACCCAATTTCTATTCCTCCATATAGAATGGCCCCAGCAGAGTTGGGGGAGTTGAAAGTACAGTTGAAGGACTTACTGGATAAAGGCTTCATTAGGCCTAGCACTTCGCCTTGGGGTGCGCCAGTCTTGTTCGTACGAAAGAAAGACGGATCGTTACGGATGTGTATCGATTATCGTCAGTTGAATAAGGTCACCATAAAGAACAAATATCCACTTTCAAGAATTGATGACCTGTTTGACCAGCTCCAGGGAGCCAGATATTTCTCCAAGATCGACCTGCGCTCAAGGTATTTTCAGTTAAGGGTCAAGGAGAAAGACATTCCAAAAATAGCTTTCCGAACTAGATATGGGCATTTTGAGTTTTTAGTAATGTCATTTGGGCTAACAAATGCCCCGGCTGCTTTTATGGATCTCATGAACACTGTATTCAGACCTTATCTTGATATGTTCGTGGTGGTATCATTGATGATATCCTGGTGTATTCCCGTGCAGAGGCAGAACATATGGGTCACTTGCGGGTAGTATGGTTATACGCAAAGCTCGTCAAATGTGAGTTTTGGTTGAACTCAGTGGCATTCCTAGGCCACGTGATATCTGATGAGGGTATTAGTGTCGATACTCAAAAGATCGACGCGGTCAAGAATTGGCCAAGGCCTACTACGCCATCGGAAGTCCGTAGTTTCTTGGGGTTAGCAGGGTATTACAGGTGGTTTGTAGAAGGATTCTCTTTTATATAGGCACCATTAACTAAGCTGACCCAGAAGGCTGCCAAATTTCAATGGATAGATGGTTGCGAGCGGAGTTTTCAAGAACTGAAAGATCGATTAACATCCGCTCCAGTCCTTGCTCTTCCTGACGGAACTGAAGGTTATGTGGCGTATTGTGATGCCTCCGGAATAGGGTTGGGATGTGTACTAATGCAGCACGGGAAGGTGATTGCTTATGCTTCGAGACAGTTGAAGAAGCATGAAAAGAATTATCCAACCCATGACCTTGAATTGGCTGCTGTGGTATATGCCTTAAAGACATGGCGACACTATTTATACGGTGTCCATGTCGACATCTACACAGACCACAAAAGTTTACAGTACATCTTCAGCCAAAAGGAGTTAAATTTGAGACAACGACGTTGGCTAGAATTACTGAAGGACTACGACGTCGAAATACTGTATCATCCGGGCAAAGCCAATGTTGTGGCCGATGCCTTCAGTCGTAAGTCAATGGGAAGTTTAGCACACATTGAAGCAGGTAAGAGAAGTTTAACCAAAGAACTTCATCAGCTAGCCAGTATGCGGGTCAAGTTGTTGGACTCCGAAGATGGAGGTATTGTTGTAGATAACACATCTGAATCATCTCTCGTAGCCGAAGTGAAAGCACGGAAATACAAAGATCCCACCTTGATGCGATTGAGAGAGGGCATTCAGCAAGATAGGACCTCAACTTTTGAGATCGCAGGAGATGGGACCTTGAGGTGTCAAGGCTGATTATGCGTGCCTAATGTAGCAGAATTGCGAGAGAGGATCATGAGGGAAATTCGCCAATCCAGGTATTCCGTCCATCTTGCTCAACAAAAATGTATCATGATGCCAAGGAGCAGTATTGGTGGAATGGCATGAAGAGATCAATCGCAGAATTTGTAGCTCAGTGTCCTAACTGCCAACAGGTAAAGACATAACATCAGAAACCTGGTGGATTGCTCCAAGATATAGAAATTCCGAATTGGAAATGGGAGGTGACTAACATGGACTTCATTGTTGGATTACCTCGCTCCAGTCGTAAGTACGACTCCATCTGGGTGACAGTGGATTGTCTTACCAAGTGTGCTCATTTTCTACCTGTTAAGACCACCTACACAGCCGAAGATTATGCAAAGCTATACATCAAGGAAATTGTAAGACTCCATGGGTGCCGATGTCCATTATGTCGGACAGAGGAGCCCAATTCACGGCTAACTTTTGGAAGTCTTTTCAGAAAGGTTTGGGGACACAAGTAAGTCTCAGCACAGCTTTTCATCCGCAAACTGACGGACAAGCTGAACGAACCATTCAGACACTGAAAGATATGCTAAGAGCATGTGTCTTGGATTTCCAGGGTAGCTGGGATGACCATCTTCCACTTATAGAGTTTGCCTACAATAACAGCTACCACACCAGTATAAAAATGGCCCTATATAAGGCATTGTCTGGGAGGAAATGTAGATCACCAGTTGGGTGGTTTGAAGTTGGTGAAACTGAGTTGTATGGGCCAGATCTGATCCACCAAGCCGTTGAGAATGTAAAAATGATACAGGGACGATTGAAGACAGCACAAAGTGGGCAGAAGTCCTATTCTGATGTCCGACGTCGTGATTTAGAGTTTCAAGTTGGTGATTGGGTATTCCTGAAAATCTCGCCAATGAAGGGTGTTATGCGCTTTGGGAAGAAAGGTAAACTGAGCCCAAGGTACATCGGTTCATCCAGAATCCTTCGACGAATTGGACATGTTGCCTATGAATTAGAACTACCATCCGAAATGGAAATTGTCCATCCGGTGTTTCATGTGCCCATGTTGAGGAAATGTATTGGAGACCCTTCTCGGGTCGTCCCCATCCAAGACATACAGATTGCAAAGGATCTAACATACGAAGAGGTACCAGTGGCCATATTGGACCGACAAATCCGCAAGCTAAGGACAAAAGATGTAGCTTCCGTTAAAGTGCCATGGAGGAATAGGAACATGGAGGAGATGACATGGGAAGCGGAAGAAGAGATGAAAGCTAAATATCCATACCTGTTCCAATGTAAATAATGATGATGCCGAAGAAACACAAAATGCATTAAAAGGAGAAGCGTCCGTGTGAGGTAAATAGAAACTTGAGATACTCTTCATTATTACCTTTCATTTAATGCTGGGATTCCGTGGCGTCCGAACGAAGTAAATGGAACTCGAACCCCTCTACAATATTACCTTTCATTGGATGGCGGCCTACACTAGCCTCCATAGATCCCTACATTCGGGGACGAATGTTCCTAAGGGGGGAAGAGTGTTACAACCCATAAATTCGTACATTAGAATACACCGTGAAATAGTTTACATATGAGGACCCAAGAACTCGAAAAATAGATTAATGTTAAGAAAAAGAACAAAGGTTTCGCGTAGCTAGAGAGGCGAACCGCAAAGCACAAATGCGGACCGCATATCCAGCACCAAGATCGCAAAGTGAGATAGATTTCTAGGCTGAAGTTGTGTCAAATATGCGACCAGTATTCGAACCGCATAATGCAAATACGGACCGCAAATGTGACACCATCCATCGCATAATGGAACAGAGTTCTGGGCTGAATCCGTGTCTGAAAATGCGAACCGCAAATCTGGCCCTTCTGCGTCGCATAATGCAATAGAATTCTGGGTTGAGATTTGCGACCAAAATGCGAACCGCATACCCTGTTTGCGGCGGGTATGCGATCGCAAACCTGAAATTGTCAGGTACGTGTGCCACTTATTGCCAGGCCTATAAAAAGGGATCCAAACCCGTCCCTCCTTCATTTTTCTGAGTCCAAGCATAGTAGAAGGCCCCAAACGACCACTCTCAAAGCCCCACACCTACACAACCAATTTTCCTCTCTTCCAAACTCTTAAAAATTGAAGAAGAAAAGCAAGAAATTGAAGAACTAGGAGGGAACCCTAGCTGAGTTTCCCCCTCCTACAAACCCACATTGAAGGCAAAACCTAGAAATTGAGGAATCGAAGAAGAGGGCTAGATAATTCACATGAAAGGTAAGTTACTACTCCCTTTCATGTAATTCTCCCTTGAACATTCATGATAGGTGGTTGCATGCCTGTAAGAACTTGTGGGAATATGATTAGAAGCCATGAAATCGAAGTAAGTAGGGTTAAACGAAATGGGTCATGATTATTAAGGGTTGTAAATGGGTTACATGTGTTGTAAATACGTTTGATGGGTAGGGGAGGAAGGGTGAAGAGAAGCACCACATGAATTTAGAAGATTGTGGTTATTGATAGCTATCACGAGTAGTGCGTAACGATTGAACTGTCATTTAATTGTAGATTAAGGAACTGTAGAAAATTGCGTAGCCTGAGAACTGGCGCAGTAAGTACCAGGTATGTGGCACTATACCGTTCTTTCTTTTGCACGACTCCTATTGAATATAATGCCACGAACGAGCCCCAAAGAATATTCTATTCTTAGAAGTTAGCATTGCTTATATTATTTTCCCTCTATGGAATGATTATTCTTGTTTCACGATATCAATGCTGATGGTAATCCTCGAGTCGCATTAAGCTCCTGTTAAAGAGGTATTCTGAACTATGTGTGAAAAGGGGGATAATAAATGTATGTCACTAAAAAGGGTCTGGAACGCTTGTTGATAAAAGAACTTGTAATGTATTAAATATATATGCATGATTGAATCCGTTGACCGCGCCTATTGAAGGCCGGGTATGTTGTGACCGCGCCTAGCACGGCCGGGTAAGATATGATATGATGATGATGAGCCCACAGAGGCATATGATGATGATGAGCCCACAGAGGCATATGATGATGATGAGCCCACAGAGGCGAACGATGATGAGGAGCCCATGGAGGCGTATGTGATTGTATGAGGTAACGATTATGTAACGGTTACGGTAACAACAAATGTATATGAAAATGACAAGCCCACAGAGGCAAGAGTATAAGACGATAATAATGGTAATAAACATGTATGTAGTAATGTTATAAAGTTTATATGTTTCTATCATGATGCTTATATCATTGCTCTTATATTGTATTTCCTGTCCTACATACTCAGTACATTATCCGTACTGACGTCCTTTATTCGTGGACGCTACTTGTCGTGCTGCAGGTCCCAATAGATTGATAGACGGAGCTCCCCCACCACAGTAGGCTACCAGTTCAGCAGATATCAGCAAGATTCATCCTTCGGACTTGCTACAGCCTTGGTATGCATTTTGTATAGGCATTGTGGGCATTTCGGGGCCCTGTTCCGACATAGGTTGTATAGCGTCTGCTCTTGTAGAGGCTCAATAGACAAATATTAATGTACGCATAGACCAGTGTTGGGTTGACTCATGTACAGTTGTATTGCCTCGTCGGCATATGTATCATGTTGTATGGTTTTGCGCTGTAGTCCCGTTGGCACACTATGTATATAAGTATGTTTATGTCATGGTATGATGTTTCTTCCAAATGTGATGTTGTTCAAAACTACATGTGTATGACAGGCATTGTGGATAACAAAGAAAGTAAGATAGCAAATATGAGGGGTACGCCGGCGCTCTGCAAGCAGGGTCCGGTGCCCTGTCGCGGCCCTCCGGTTAGGTCGTGACATCTTCTTTCTTTTCCATTCTTCAAAGGAATTCCCAAAGTGAAGAACAATTCTCAAAGTGGAGAAAAACTCTCATCCAAGTGAAGTAATAGCTTAGAAACACTTTTCTTGTTTAAAGACAATCAAAAATGTAAATTCAAGAAATACAATCATGATTAGTTAATTTTTAATGGATGTTGAAGACATCTAGGACATGATCGAGACTTTCAACAGATATACAATTTATAGGCCACAATAGGGAGTTCCTAAGGATTTATACAAATTATGCTCCTAATAAATCATCAAGTTCAAATAATATTGGCCTAGATCCTTGTGAAACTTTAGGGATTAAACTAGGTCCAAAGTTATCATAAAAAAAATTAGGGCAGTTCTGGACAAGATATATAATCATGAATTGAGCAAGAAACATGCAGATTCAGTAAGATACCTAAACATTTCAAATGCAGTGATGATTCTTATGTAAACAGGGAAAACTTTACACATTTTAGACTGAGTTTAACATAAGGTTATAGATAAGGGAAAACACTCTTCAGCAAGACAGATTTAACTCAAAGCTTAGTTCTAAGTCAGTACATGAATATAGGGTTGATCATACTTCCTTTTTACAAGTTATTACTTGACAGAGGCAGAGTTGTTAGGTTCTCTAACAGAAAAAGATGCATGATGACCCTAAAGATGAGATATAGGAGATATCAAATAAACATGTTGCTGAAGGTGTTGACTAATCAAGAAAATAGTTAAGTTCAACTCATCCAATTACTAGTCTTTAGAATTGAGAGAAAGAACAAAATCCTAATCACATTATGAAAAAATGGTATAGCTTCAACATATGTCCATAATAAGATTAGAGAGAGAAGAAAAGAGGGATTTGGTTCAAACAGGATCATGTTAATAGAAGCAATATGTAAAATAAACAAAATGAAGGGACATAGCAGCAACTCAGAAGCAGTTAATAGACATGAGCAGGGAAATAACTTGTAAGAACTTAGAGTTCCAGCTTAAGAGCAAAGGATAGAGATATAAGCTTAAATAAGTTCAAATTCATATTAGTTATGGTTATCAGGTAATAAACTCAACTTCAAAGCTCAAAAAGCTAAGAAATACAGCAAGACAAAGATAGCTTTACTGCAGGTCAATGAAAGCAGTGAAGTTCATGTTGAACACGAATATATGACAACTTAAACATGTAGATTATTGGGACTCAGGAAATAAGATTAGCAAGAATCAATTATGATTTAATCGACCATCACTTAAAGACTCATAGCAGAACAACTTATCACAACGAGTCGCTAAACTAACAGAGCACAAGTATTAACATGTTAAACACTATAGAACAATTAGAGTATCTTGGCACACTGGTATCATTCAGAGAAACGAATAAACTGGAAATAGTGAGAGAGGGGTAGACCTTTTTGAGAGCAGCAGAACAAACGGGAACTCTTTTCAGTTGCTTAAGATCCCAGAACCCTTAAGATTAGAGTAGCAATAGAACACAGCAAAAGAAAAGAAAGACAGTAAGAAACCTAAGACTTGGAATCCTAACCTGTCAGTGGTTGGGTGTGTTTCTCTTAGATCGTGATTTTTCTCTTGCTAGGTAATATTAGATGAGAACATTAAAGGCTTTTATTTATAGTTCCATTAAGGCTCTAGGGTTCAGATAATTTGAATCGGATAGTGGAGAGTGACTCATGGTAATGATGTTCGCAAACTGAATAAAAATCATAATATAGAGGGGAAATTCAGTATTGAATTTACCTTTGTGAAAGAAGATTGATCGCTGAAGGCAGAGGACCATCGATTAAGCTTAAAATCTAGAGGTCACTGCGTTTGACCTATGGGTAAAAAATCCTCATGATAAACCCTCTGAAAACCTTCATGCATGCTTCGATTCGACGGAGCGAGAGAGGATTTAGACGATTTTAAGTTACATCTTCATGCTAGGCTTTTCAAACTTGAAGGGTTTTGAATTTTGTGATTGAAAGAGTGATGTTCAGCGGGATTCATGGTGTTCAGGAGACAAAAGGTGATTTCAGGCTTTGATTTGAAGGATTATAACAAAGCTCAAGCGATTGAGCTTTCATCTTTGAGCCTAGGGTTTCAGAATTAGGGCGTTTTGAATTTGTGATTGAAGAAGGGAATGTTAAGCGAGAATCGTGGTGTAGCAGGGTCAGGGAAATGATTTTCATCTTTGGAGATTGATAATTGATGGAGACGAGATAAAAGAGAGGGGAAAGCAAAAGAGTGTGGTTGAGTGATGTGAGAAGTGATTAGGGTTTAGGGGGGAGGGGTGAGACCAACTAGTCTCTATATTAAGAGTGGGGAATATAATCTGTGTCGCTGGATCATTAGATCGACGGTCCTGATAATTTAGGGATTAACTCTTTTAAGAAGTACTTTATGGAATTAATTATAGAACATTCATATAGAAATTATTATTTTACCAACCTAAAATAGTAAATATATTTATAATTACATAATACTAATGTCAAATGATTAATTTTGAAACTAATACTAAATTAATTTGAAACAACTGCCACTCTTTGACCGGAGACAATGAAAGAGTTTTCGGGCAAAAAAGTTGAACCAAAGCCAATTTTTTGCTGACTTTTAGTTTGGTATTGCAATAGATGGCAAATGTGAATTGCAAGATTGAATTGAGGAAATGTATAGAAAGATTCGGGAGTATCGAGCCGAATTCTGGCTCTGAATTGCTTTCATTCCTCGGGCTTAACGAGGATAAGGCCTCATGTAGTTATGGAGTACGAATTTTAGGGAAGCGACACTCGCAGGAACTGCCCCAGTATCGTATTGCGACGATACAGCGAGACGGGAGGTTGGTCACTCATGGTGGCTTGAAATTTGCGGCCTGATTTGAGTGATTGAAATGTTGAATTAGCTAGTCATCTTTAGCTGAGATCTTAGGCCTGC
This sequence comes from Nicotiana obtusifolia, assembly GCA_002018475.1. NCBI lineage: Eukaryota > Viridiplantae > Streptophyta > Magnoliopsida > Solanales > Solanaceae > Nicotiana > Nicotiana obtusifolia. The sequence continues at coordinate 68,976 of MCJB01048073.1, forward strand.
TACTAGGTTGCTATCCCCATAGCGTTGTAGTTCGGTCTGCTGGTAAGAAAAGGTTCCACGCTGTGGTGTTTGTTCTTGCAAAACAAATGAAATACACGCATATCAATATATTGTAACGCACAATATATCAAGATACGTTGTAAATGATGCAGGAATGATGATGCTTGGTTGCCGGCGAGTCACTATTTGGGATTAGGATGATGGGATACTTGATCCCGACTTAATTTGTTAGCCGTGCTGTGTACCGTTTCGCATCTGTCGGAGCATTTGAAAATTGCCTCCGCTTATTGGGAGAGCTTGATTGGTAAAGTGCGTCTCCTCTTGTTGGGAGAGCTTGATTTGTAGAGTGCATCTTCGCTTGTTGGGAGAGCTTTGCACTGTAATGTAAAGGTATTCCCCTCTCGGGAGTGATTGATAAAAACCGCAATCATACCTAAAGTTGCATGAGCAAAATGTCAAAACATCGGAAGTAGTAGTAAAGGAAATGAAGCATGCCTAAGAGACACTCTTGACTGCGAAGCTAGGTTGTGACCATGATTGGCAGCACGTTGGTAATGTAGTTTACAATTATCTATCCCAGTGTCAGTGATTGACGGAGTGGTGCTGCAAATTGCTTTTGCTGGCAAAATTTGCAGTTTGCTATATACATGGCTCAAGTTGGTGAAGCCGTTGTTCGATTTGTATAAGGCACTCCGATTGATTGAGCTAACGGTTTGCTATATACAGGCCTTCGATTGGTGAAGCCGACGTGCGATTTTTATAGGGCGCTTCGATTGATCAGAGATGACGGTTTGCTATATACGGGACTTCAATTTGTGAAGTCAGGTTTTCATTTTGTACAAGATGCTCCGATTAGGCAAGCAGGCGGTTTGCCATGTACAAATTTCCGTGTCGGTTGTCTGATTCCGAGGCACGGGTTCGTCATTTGGCCAGTGTGGTCCTAGCACTTCCTTATTCCCTGTTGATCCCGCACTCAAAGAAAGCTTCTTAGTGGGGGGGGGGAGTT
>MCJB01048073.1:70001-97050 GCA_002018475.1 Nicotiana obtusifolia
GGGGGGGGGGGAGTTTGTTCGTGTCGAACACGGTGTTAGTTTGCCCATCCTTTGACATGATTGTGCCACGAAGTTCAGTAGATGGAACAAATTACTATATACATATATATTTTTAGAAAAAATTTCAAAAATACTTCTTTCTTTTAAGGAAAATGTCGTCGTTTTGGATTATGCCATGTTACAAAAGATTCTCCACACGCGAACGTATCCGTTTGAGGACTTCGTCTTGTTGATATCGATCTTCTGTGAAGTCTTTGACAACACAGCTACTTACTATTGCGACTGTGTCTTAACTAGAACTAATGCATTACAACGGTTTTCCTAAGCTTATGGTCGAACCCTTTCAGGTTGCTTACATATTTAAACGGAACCAGGTCTGAATGTAGTTCGTGGATGATGATAAAATATGATGAAAATAATCGAGCCTGACTCAGGTAGCCTACGTATCAAAAGTAGAATCAGGTTGGAGCGTAGTTCAATTACAACAGATGTAAAATGATGACTCTATTAATGAAAAGGGCCGAGTCTGACTCAGACATCCTACATATCTAAGTGGGATCAGCCATAACATACTTCAATTGCAAAAGACGACTGAATTCAATGAGGATTACCTACGTATTCCTTTCTAAGGAAATCAATTCGACGTAGTTCTTGAGCAACATACAAAAGTGAGATTTGGTTTTTTTCGGTTACAAAAGAAAGGGGGGAGAGAAACCAAACCCTACGTGGGTTGCCTACGTATCCATTCGTGGGAAGTCAGCTTGAACGTAGTTCTGTTACATAAAAAAACCTAACTCTTTTTCTCCTCAGGCGTAATATCTCTTGATTGCATATGAGTTTATAGGCTTCGTGCTGAATCTTCCATCAATTTCTTCCAAGATTAGAGCTCTACAAGACAGTGCTCGGTGAACCATGCAAGGACCTTGGCAGTTTGATGCAAACTTCCCTTTGGCTTCGTCTTGATAGGGAAAGATTTTATTTAGAACCAACTGCCCCGGTGTGAATTGGCGAGGCTTCACTTTTTTGTTAAATGCACTGCCATCCTGTTCTAATATAGCTGACCAAAGCATACTGCATCCATTATTTTCTCGTCAATGAGCATGAGTTGTTCTTGCCTGACCGTTGCCCCAGTAGATTTTCTCATGGTAGTCTGATAACCTAATAAAGCTAAAGGGAGCTTCTCGTGTCATTGCCTGTGATTGTCCACTATCTTTCGCAGAATCCTCTTGATATTCTTGGTCTGCCTCGACTGCCGCATTCATTTGTGGTCTATAAGCTATGGAATTGCGGTGGGAAATTCTGAACTTCTCACTGATTTCTCTCATGAGGTCGCTATTGAGGTTAGCCGCATTGTCAGTGATGATGGACTCTGGTATTCCAAATCTGCAGACGATGGTTGGGGGGAACCAGTACTGACGAGTTTGAAAGATACACTTTGATTATATCAAAGGATTTCTAGCACTCCTCCGTCCATTTTGTGGCAGCATCCTTCTTTAGCAGCTTGAAAATGGATTCACAGATTACCGTGGACTGCACTATGAAACGATTGATATAATTCAATCTTCCCAGGAAACTCATGACATCTTTCTTTCACGTTGGTGGTGGTAATTCTTGGATGGCCTTGATCTTTGACGGATCCAATTCTATCCCTTTCCTTCTTACAATAAAACCCAACAGTTTTCAAGGGATGACTCCAAACACACACTTTGCTAACTTCGAATCGTACAATTGCAGGCATTCAAAAAATTTCTTCAAGTCATCCAAGTGTTGTAAACTCTTTCGAGATTTTATGATGACATCATCCACATACACTTCAATCACCTTATGAATCATGTCGTGAAAAAGGGTTGTCATGGCCCTCATGTAGGTTGTGCCGGCATTCTTGAGATCGAACGACATAACTCTATAACAGTAGACTCCCAAAGGCGTGGTGAAAGTTGTCTTCTCTGCGTCTTCCTCGTGCATCAAGATTTGGTGGTATCCAAGGAAACAATCCACAAATGACTGCAACTTATGCTTCGCACAGTTGTCGATAAGGATGTGGATATTTGGCAGGGGAAATTGTCCTTTGCACTAGCTTTGTTGAGATCTCAGAAGTTCACACATATTCTAATCTTTCTGTCCTTCTTGGGCACTGGGATTATGTTTGCCAACCTGCTTGGATAGTTAGTGACCCTTACTACATTTGCCTCTAACTATTTGGTCACTTCTTCCTTTATCCTCAAAAATAAATCAGGATTGAACTTACTGGGGTTCTTCTTGGCTGGCGGTCTGGTAGGGTCAGTGGGTAGTCGATGCGAGACAATGTCGATGCTTAATCCTGGCATGTCATCTTAGGACCATGCGAACTCTTCGACGTGCTGCCGGAGGAGCTCAATCATTTTTTCCATCTGCTCGGCTTCTAGGTGAATGCTGATCATAGTTTCTTTTTCATATTCTTTGCTTCCAAGATTGACCACTTTCTTTTCTTCGTGATTGGGATTTTTCGGACTCTCCAGCTGTTCGATCACTTGCGGGATATTCCTCGTAATCCAGGTCGTTGCGCTCAACGATTTCGTTACATGTCATAATCGTGTAATGCGGTTTTTAATCGGTTTGATTACTGAAAAGAAAAACTAAGTATAAATAAAGCAGTAAAAAAAGTTGTGATATTTAGGAAAATGGTCATTTTATTTCATCAAAAGGGGAACGTCTTAAGCGTTCACAAGAGGCAAATGACAAAAAGGTACATACACGGTACATGCCACAATTGACCGTGCTCTTTCAAAAATATACTTTTACTGTTCCATACTACCAAGACTCTTGACGAACCAGAGATGGACTGGCTGTCCAAATCTGCAGCTCTTTCCCTGGTTCGGCATCCCTGATAGTTAGTGTCTTGATGTCAGTTCCTTCACAATATTCTTCAATCATATTCAGTAATAGCTTTCCCATGCCGTCGATGATATAATCATCGGGTTTCGAAATCCATCTCGGAATTGCAACATGCTCTGGCACAAAAACCTTTATCCCGGAGCTAACAATGCGAGCTTTCCTTTTCGGAGGTTGATATCCTATGCTACCCCTTCCTCTCTGCCCACTACGTTCAGTTGGCTCTGTGATTCCATCTGACTTGGCTCCCAACCGAGTTCCTGGCCTGTATCCATAATTCATCATCTCCCTTATGGTTATCTTCGATCCATACGGCAACTACATTCCAAAATTTTGTTTTGTCTTTTCCATATTAGTATTCTGCATGATCTCCACAGCATGTAAGACCTCTCCATCCAGCCCCTCAATGAATGGGACAATATACTCCAAATAGGCGGAGTGACCCCACTCACCGTGTACCACGATCGCTTGGCATCCCCACTTGAATTCTATGCATTGGTGCAAAGTAGACGGCACAGTCCCAGCCATATATATCCAGGGCCTACCCAGTAGAAAATTGTAGGAAGAGGAGATATCTATCACTTGGAACAACACCGAAAAATCCACTGGCCCGATTTGCAAAGCTAGATAAATTTCCCCAATAACATCCTTTTCTGAACCATCAAATGCCATCACCCTTACATGGCTTTCCTTGACCTCCCTCAAATGAATTCTCCACTCCAGCAGGGTGGAGAGCGGACAAATGTTAACTCCTGATCCTCCATCGACCAACACCGGGGATACCACTTTGTCCCCGCATTTGACGGTGATGTGAAGATTTGTTGTTACTTGCGCCTTCGACAGGAAGTTTGTCTCTTCTGAAATTGGTCATGTTTGCTTCTACCATTTTTCCAATTATCACAGCCAACACCTCGCTAGTGGTGTTACTTGGTACACTTACCCCACTTAGCACTTTCACCAAAGCGTCCTTATGACTGTCAGAGCTCATTAATAGATCCATGATAGATATCTGTGCTAGAGTTTTCTTTAACTGCTCTTGCACATAATACTCTTTGCTTGACATTATTTTCTAAAATTCAGCGGCTTCTGCGTCTGTTATGTTCCTCCTTTGAATTTATTCTCTCCCTTAGTTTCCTCGATTGACATCTTCAGGGGCGTAGCATCTCCCAGTCCAAGTCATACCATGAGCCCCAGTAGAGTCTATTATTTTGGCCTTTCCCTTTTGCTGGTAGGTTCATGAGATGGTTTTGTACTCTCATTCTTCTTCGTCTCGAGTGACATTGGTAGGTTGCTGCGAGTAGGTCTAAAATGTCACTATAGGTCTTAGTTGTACTGTAATGATCGGAGCATTTTGACGAGGGATCCTTGCGGCTTCTGCATTTTCAACAGTGGAAATTATTCCCTTTATGTCATATTCTTCATCTAATGTGATCATGTTAGCTACTTGGTCTTGATGATTGGACAGTGGGTTGCGATTTACATTAGGTGGTGTCAGAGTGCACTAAATGGCTCCAATCCTGATCAGTGTTTCAATCTAGTTTTTCAACTTGAATCAATCTTCAGTGTCATGGCCAAGTACATCGGAATGGTACGTGCATCTCTTAGTGGCATCAAAATATTTGGAGGGATGTTCAGGGCTAGAGGCTAAACAATCGGGGTATAAGTTCTAGGACCCCTCTCTTCAAAGTTGGGACAATGGTGTGGTGCATACAAAGGTCGGTTCTAATGAGTAGCCGTTTGGATAGGAGCATATGGTCATCATGGGTTTTTGTAGTTGTTGGCACGAGGAGGGTTGTACTGTGGTAATATGGCTCGGTATTATAGACTGGAGCGTAAGTGGGTGGTGGTGAGTGGTTGTTTGAGGAGTAAGAGGTGCTTTCATGAGGTAGGTTGGTTTGGTAATAAGGGACCTGAGACGTCTTTCTTCGTCTTTCCACCACTGATCGACCCTAACTAGATGGCCTTGCTGGCTGCTTGCAGTGCTGCCTTGGTTTGCACTTCACCCGATTTTATGCCCTCTTCTAAGAAATCTCCCATATTGACCAGCTTAGGGAACTTTTGACCCATCATTCCCATCATCGTTTCAAAGTATATTCTCTCCTGGGCTCAAATGAAATACTTGGTTAGCTCACTATCATCCAGTGGAGCTTGCGTCCTGGTAGCTTCTGACCTCCATCATCGTGCATATTCTTGAAATGACTCAGATGGTTTATTCTGCAGGTTCACCAGTGCGAACCGATCAGGAGTGATCTCTGTATTGAATCGAAAATGATTCATGAAGTCCTCTGCCATATCCTGCCACATTCTCCTATTTTACGGATCCTGTCGGGTATACCTGGTGAGTGCTTCTCCCATCAAACTTCTTATAAAAAACTTCATCCTCAGTTTCTCGTTCCTTCCCACTCCGACCAACTTGTCACAATAGGCCCTCAAATGTGCGTGAGGGTCCCCCGTCCCATCGAAGATATCAAACTTTGGGGGTTTGTACCCTGCTGGCATATCCACATCGGGATGAATACATAGGTCCTCATAGTCTAAACTTTCACTTCTCTGGGAAACATGGAGACTCTTTATTTGCCTTCTCAACATTTGCAACTATTCAGATACCGACTCTTCTTCCTTATGCCTGGCTTCTCTCTCCATCTCGGCATATTGATCAATCTCATAAGGCATGCTGGCCGTGACCGGTTCTGTAAAGTTAGGTTTAGAAACGGCATATACAGGGGGAACGTACCGCTCTTGAGCAGCGGCATGTGCCACATGTATGTGCTGGTCGGTGGTGATAGTGACTCCGTTACGAGGAGGGGTAGTTGCATGAGATTTAATAGGTAGGTTATGTGATGTCTAAGGGTATTGTGGTACGTAAGAAGTGTGAATAGGGGGATTTGGTGTGTTAGTGGGTGTTACTTGAGGTATGACTTGAGTGGTCGGGGTTGAAGTCGGGTTGAGGTAAAATGATTTGGATGTGAATCCAAAGAAGGGAATACGTGTGGTTGAGGAAGTGTTGTCACGACAAAGTGTGCCAGTTCTCTGATATGTTGTACCTCCTCCGTTAAGGATTCCATTTCCTGGGCTATCCTGGCCACGCGTTCATCATTCCTAGTACTGTCCTTTTCCTCCGAAGCCCGGGCTATCAGCTATGACCAGAGTATGTCCAGTTGGGTCTTCCGTGGCTAACATCTTTCCCTTTGACCTTAGATTGTATGGTGGTTTCCCCGGTTTTGGTAGACACAAACCAACTTTTTTTTTCTTTTGGGGTTAATATTAAATAAAAAGAAAAAAAAAAGAAAAAAAGAAAGGAGCAAGAGTAAGTTTCTTTATTTTTGTGAGCAGAAAATCACAAATCAGATAATTCATGCATTGCAACTAGCGCGTTCCTAGAATTCGCATGGATCTCTCAGTGCTGGAGGTAGGCCTAGTTCGAGGAAATTTGACAGACATTTAGCCTTGACACATTTTGATCTAAAGCAATTTTTTTTTCATGGTTGATACAAGTGGGAACAAGGGTTACATCACAGGGTTGTATGGGCTCAGACATTTCGCCCTTTTGGAAAGGAAACTAAGGATAAAGGTATAAAGTAGGGAAAGAGGGGAAAATCAACCAACTCTAATAACCATCCTCTGAGTCGTTTCCTGTGCCCTTCTCTTCTTCAGGCTCCTCTTTTGTATCCTCCTCCGGGTCTTCCTCAAACTCTTCCTCATCATTGTTTAATTCAGACTCCTCCTCCGGATCTTCTTCTTGGTCTGTACTTGACTCTATCAGGATGCACTCCACTACCTTATCATCATCTTCAGTCGGTGGCAACATGTGGTCAATGGATCCTGGGACCACCTAATGGTACATTGATGTGGTCATAAGATGATGTCGTAGGATTTCATGAAAAATCTGCAAGGCTACCACCGTGTCCTTTAACTAGGCTATACCCTCTAATTTCAGGGATGTTTTGGTTGATTTCCATTTTCTGAGGTGGGCAGAAGAAAAATATTTTGGTAAGTGTTTGCTTCATATCGTTATGTCTCTTGTCATGTTTGTTTGTCTTTCCATAGAAATCATGTCATTTGGGGCATATCCCAAACAACATTTTAATTATGTTATTACACCAACAACAATAATACAATACTAATAACCAATCACCACCCATTCAGCCCTTTCAAAAAAAGGCAAGAGCAACTCCCACAATCTAATGAAACAATATCCAATACTAGTCCACAATTCCTAGTTACTGCTCCATATCATTTCATGGAACTAATAATTCTAACACTAATAGAAGCTCACACACATGAAGAAAGGGGGATTTCTTACCTTAGATGTCCGCGGACAACTCCTGTTCCCACATTAATTCAACTAGAACTTGCCCCATGAACATCTCTTGCTCCTACAGTACATGAAGAACAAGATGAAATCACATAACATAGGAGAAGAATCAAATTGGTCGGAAATCCCAATATATTCACCATTAAATATTTGAAGAAGAACTAAACTTGCCTCCATACATGAGTAAAAACGTTAGTTGTGCATAGGGTTTAATTGAGCAAAGTGAAGCTTCAAGTTGCTGGAAGTTTTCCTTCTTTTCATTGCTTCAAAAGAATTCCCAAACGGAAGAACAATTCTTAAAGTGGAGAAAAATTTTCCAAGTTAAGGAACATCTTGGAAACGTTTTTCTTGTTCAAGAGAACATCCAAAATAGTGTACGAACCCTCTAAGGTCAAATATGGTTGCTACACACGTTCATAAGAAACCTTCTAAGCTAAGTGAGGTTCTTAATGTGTTGGAATGTTTTCGTGTGAAGAGAAATCAAGAAACCTAATCAAATCTCTAAGTTATATAATTACTTGGTGTAGTATGGGGCCCACACAAAAAGATATATATGTACTGTATGACTTATATACCTGCTCATCAAGGTGATGACAAGCAAGTAGCTCATTAAATGGGATGGTGAAGCAAGGATCTCATTTCCATTCCTTTGTTGATAGATAAGTCCTATATATAATATATGGTAATGTGTAGTAATATAAATTATGTGTGGTTGAAATATTATTTGTACCCTACTTCTCAAACATTGTAGAAATGCATTTTCTTCCATTCGCTTAACCTCTATCCTTCCCGATACATATGTAATGTCATTCTTAACTCTTAATATTTTTAACCTTGGTCACTCCGATGAAACTCATTTTATTCGATTCGTTTCACTTCTAATTTCTATACTTATTTAACCACTCTTATACATCCTTGTAACACCTAAGACCAATAATATTAACTTCTTATACTTTCGAAGATAGTCTTTTCTTGGATTTACTTGGACCAACTTATGATAAGATTTTACATATGCCAATATGGTTTGTAACACAAAATGACCCACACGCATCGAAAATCCTCAAGGTCTGTGGAAACCCAACTAAAAAATCCATAATGATATGCTCCCACTTCCACTCTGGTATATCAAGCCTTTGAAGCAACCCGTCAGGTCTCTAATGCTCATATTTAACCTGCTGTCAGTTCAAACACCAAGCAACATACTCAATTATATTCTTCTTCATCCTCTGCCACCAATAATGCCGCCTCAAATCACGGTACATCTACGCGGCACCCGGATGAATGGCATACCGCAAACTATGGGCCTCCTCAAGTATCAACTCTCTCAAACGATCTATATTCGAAACACAAATCCGACCCTAAAGCGTATATTCCCCATTATCACCAATTTTGTACCTCCTTAGCATCGCGTGATGCATCGTGTCCCTTAGGAAAAGCAAGTGGGGATCATCATACTAATACACCTTAATGCGCTCAAATAAGGACGACCATGATACAACATAAGCAAGAACCCTGCTAGACTCATAAATATCCAACCTCACGTACGTGTTGGCCAGAGCCGGAACATCCAAAGCTAACGGTCTCTCACCAACCAGGATAAAGAAAGACTCCCTATGCTCTCCGCCGTCCTACTCAAAGCATCAGCCACTATATTGGCCTTCCCCGGGCGATAAAGAATGGTGATATCACAGTCTTTCAATAGCTCTAACCACTCCATTACCTCAAGTTCTAATCCTTTTGCCTCAATAGATGCTGGAGACTCCTGTGATATATGAACACTCGCAAGATAAACAATAAAGATAGTGCTTCCAATTCTTGAGTGCGTGAACGATGGCGGCTAACTCCAAATCATGCACTGGGTTGTTCTTCTGATGGGGCTTCAATTGACGCAAAGCATAAGTAATCATTATACTTTTGTGCATCAGCACACACCCGATGCCAACCCGTGAAGTATCACTAGAGTGTGTATAAGATCCCGATCCCGAAGGCAAAGCTAGAACTGGAGTTGTAGTCAAGGTAGTCTTGAGCTTCTGAAAGCACTCCGCACACTCATCAGACCACCTGAATATGGAACCCTTCTACATCAATGTAGCCAATGGGGCTGGTATAGATTAAAACCCCTCCACAAAACAGTTATAATACCCAGCGAACCCAAGGAAATTCCGGATCTCTATAGTGGTAGAAGGTCTAGGCCAACTTTGAACTGCCTCAATCTTTTTCGGATCAACCTTAATCCCCTCGCTGGAGACCACGCGACCCAAGAATACCAGCGAGACTAATCAGAACTCAGACTTGGAGAATTTAGCACATAGCTTCTTCTCACTCAAAGTCTGGAGCACTATCATCAAGTGCTGCTTATGATCCTCTTGACTACAAGAATACACCAACAAATAATTAATAAACACAATGACGAAGGAATCCAGATAAGGTTGAAATACACTATTCATCAAGTGCATAAATGCTGCTTGGGCATTGGTTAAACAAAGAGATATCACCAAGAACTCATAATGCACTTAACGGGTCCTGAGAGTCATCTTAGGAATATCTGATGCCGGATCTTCAACTGAAGGTACCCCGATCTCATGCCAATCTTCGAGAATACCCTAGCACCCTGAAGCTAATCAAATAAATCATCAGTACGCGGTAGTGGATACTTGTTCTTGATAGTAACCTTGTTCAACTGCGTGTAGTCAATGATGCAGGTCAACCTGATCAAGCTACGTTCATGCCATCAATGTTGGATAAGACAAGAAAATGCATTGGTGATGCAGGTCAACCTGATCATGATACGTTTAAACCTTAAAGACCATTGACGATAAGTTAAGCTAAAGAGCTTCATGATGCACATGTGACGGTGAGGAAGAGCCAAGCGTTTGGCGTATGATGCTTATTACTACGTTGAGATTATTGTGTAGTTATGGAAGACATTAATTCTTGTTGTTTTGGAGTCCTGCGTGACTACTTCTTAAACTTAGCCAAATTGTGGCTTTTTTGTTAATTAGTTGTTTCCTAGTTGATTTAGGTTAACTAGTTATTCTTTTCCTAGTTGATTTAGGTAAAGGCTCATTCTATATAAGCCTAAACACTTCATTATTTTCACACCTTTTTGACATTATTTTCCATAAAAATAGGCAGCACATTGCTCCCAAAATCATGTGAATTAACTTGTCCAATTTTGGTGTGATTCAAAATTGAACTTGTTCCTTTGTTTAATCGAACAATTTGCAAGATCATTGTTATCTTGAGGGTCGTTCGTATAGCATAGGTACTCCTTGATTTCATCAAGAAGGTAAGTAGACTAGTTCCTACTTGTTGTCTTGATAATTCATAGAGCGTCTTGCTTCTATCTTTTCTTTTCTTGTTTCCGCGTTTTATCTTCCATTAGTTGGTATTAGAGCAACTTTCGTTTATATTGCATCAGTTGGTATCAGAGCTTGGAATGGGTTTGTTTCTACAATCCCAATCCTGTTCTTCGTGCCTTAGCTTTAGGTTCTATTTCTTAAATTTCGTTTTTTATTTTAAAAAAATGTGAAAAAAAAGAGAGAAGAAAGAAAAACCGGAAATTGTTGTTGATTGAAGTTGTTGAATTATCAAGGAATTGAAGTCCTGAAGATTGATTGCTAAAGAAACGTTCTTGAACCGATTCTTGAAGTCCTTGATCGTTAGAAACCGATAATCTTGAAATCTTGAAATTCTAGTTGAAATTCTTGAAGGTGCACGATTGAATCTTTAAAATCTTGAAGTTCTTGGAGTTAAAATTGAAGTTCCTGAAGAGTTTTACATTTTTCTTGAAGAAGTTCTTGAATCCTCAAATATTCTTAACAAGATTGCCTTGAATTCTTGAATTTTAATTTGTTGTTCTTGAAAAGGAAGTCTTGAAAATGTGTAAAGTGAGAAGGAGAGAAAGGAGGAGAATAGAAAAACCTAACTCTAGTCCAAGAAGGAAATAACTCCCAATCCAAAAGGGAGAAGTTTCTAGAAGTTGAAAACCTAGTTGGACAAGGAGAAGGGGGGGAATTTGGGTTGGAAAAGGAGAAGGGGAGGGCGAATTCCGAAAGGGTTAGGGAGAGGGGATTGGTCTTCTCCAAACTAAAGTAGGAAAGCTTCTAAAACTTCCTCCTTCCACTAATTTCGAGATTCTTTCTTAATTCAACTACTTCTAATTAGTAGGTAATTTCCTACTTAAGTAATTACTAATCTTTGAGCTTGTAGGACCTCGTGCTAAAACTCAAAATTTCCAATTTCGTAGATAATTCTTGGCTTCTTGTGCTCACTTAAAAAGCTGTCCACCTATCGAGTCACATAACTTCACTCACCCCGAAGAAAAATATAGATCTTGTGAACTTGAAGAGTCGCTAATGAATTTGGTCAATTAGAGGAAGCCAATTTGAAGACAAGTGTGAAATCCTACCCGAAAATTTGAGTGAACCCGAGAGTCATTCAAAAAGTGAGAGAGAGTATTTTTAACTAACCTTAACACATTCTCTAGTCTTATTTCTTTTGTAGGTACATGGCCACGGAAGGAGAAAAGGTTGTGACTGATATTACATTAGCCGAGCTATGGGCTGAAGTAAAGGCACTTTGTATCCGAGTGGAGAATCTTGAAAGAAATGCTGGTACTTGAAGGAATGCGGGAAAGAACTAGTGATGGTTCTACCTTAAGACCTCAACATAATGGTTCTATTTGTGAGGTTGAGTGTGACGATGATGTTTTCTACTAACGTTCACCCCTTGCCTAGTGTTGTTAATGATGTTTTTCAAGAATATGTGGACATGTTTCCCGAAGAGATGCCAAGTGGACTACCTCCGTTAAGGGGGATACTATATTGACTTTGTTCCGGGGTCACAAATTCCAAATAAACCCACATATCGAAGCAATCCACATGATGCTAAGAAGTTGCAACGACAAGTGGATGAGCTATTGACTAAGGGGCTAGTTCGAGAGAGTCTAAGTCCGTGTGTCGTACACGTGATCTTGGTTCCAAAGAAAGATGGCACCTGGAGGATGTGTGTTGATTGCCGAGCCGTCAACAACATAACGGTAAAGTATCGCCATCCTATCCCTAGGTTAGATGACATGCTAGATGAGTTATGCCGTTCAAGTGTGTTTTCTAAGATTGATCTTAGGTCCGGTTACCACCAAATCCGTATGAAATCGGGTGATGAGTGGAAAACTGCATTTGAGACCAAGTTTGGTCTATATGAATGGTTGGTGATGCCTTTTGGTCTCTCCAACGCACCTAGTAAGTTCATGCGATTAATGAATCATGTGCTTAAACTGTTTCTTAATAAGTTTGTGGTTGTCTACTTTGATGATATCCTGATTTATAGTAGAAGTTTAGATGACCATGTTGATCACTTAAGGCAAGTGTTTGAAGTATTAAGAGCCGAAAAGTTATATGTTAGTTACAAGAAGTGTGCCTTTTGTATAGAGAAAGTTGTGTTTCTTGGATCTTTTGTAAGTGTTAATGGTGTTGAAGTAGATGAATCTGAGGTTGAAGCTATTAGAGATTGGACTACTCCTACTACCATTTCACATGTTAGAAGTTTCCATGGACTAGCTAGTTTCAACAGGCGCTTTGTTAAAGATTTTAGCACCATAGCAGCACCACTCACGGAGTTGGTGAGAATAGACGCCTTTTGTGTGGGGGGAGCCGCAAGAGGGTGCCTTCCAAGAATTGAAACGTAGGCTTAGTTCTGTCCCGTTGTTACAATTACCTGATTTTAGTAAGGCTTTTGAAATTGAGTGTGACGCCTCGGGGGTGGGATTTGAGGTGTTCTTATGCGAGATGGGAAGCTTATTGCCTATTTCAGTGAGAAGTTGAAGGGGGCTGCCTTGAATTACTCTACGTACGACTTTGGGGTAGATAAGACTTTAGCTATATTAGGGGAATAGTTTCATTGGTCTAAGATGAGGCGAGATGTCAAGAGAATATGTGGTGCATGTTTTGAGTGTAAAAGAGCTATGTCTAGGTCTAATAATCATGGTTTGTATACTCCCTTACCCATTCCTACGAGTCCTTGGGTAGATATCTCCGATGGATTTTGTGATGGGGCTACCGCGATCAAGGGGTGGTCATGATAGCATTTATGTGGTTGTTGATAGGTTTTCTAAGATGGCTCATTTCATTCCTTGTAAAAATGTGATGATGCACAACATGTTGCTTCTTTGTTCATTGCTAATGTGTTAAAATTACATGGTGTGCCTCGAACTATTGTTAGTGATAGGGATGCTAAGTTTTTGAGTCACTTTTGGAAGTGTTTGTGGGGTGCTCTTGGTACCAAACTGTTGTTTTCTACATCACACCATCCACAGACTGATGGTCAAACTGAGGTTGTTAATCGCACCTTGGGAGCTCTTCTTCAAGCTTTGACCAAAGGGAAGTCCGGCTCTTGGGCTGACCGATTACCTATTATGGAGTTTGCATATAATAGAACTGTTCATCGCATGACTAGCATTACTCCATTTGAATGTGTTTATGGTTTTAATCCTTTGATACCACTTGATCTTGTTCCTTTGTCGAGAGATGTAGTTATTAGCGTTTATGGGGAAAACCGGGCAGCTGCGTCGCACGAATTGCATGCCAAGTTGTGGAAAACTTTGGAGGATGCTTATGAAAGGTAGCGGTCAAGAAGAATAAAGGAAGGAAAAATCTGGACTTAAAGAAAGGTGACTGGGTTTGGGTGCACTTCAAAAAGGAAAGATTTTCGAACCATAGGAAAGAGAAGTTGGCTCCGCGAGGAGATGGACCATTTCAAGTGTTGCAGAAGATCAATAATAATGCTTATGTCATAGATCTGCCTGATGATTATACTGTCTCTAAGACATTCAATGTCACCGACTTGACTCCTTCTGTTGCTTTGAAAGATGAAAAAGGTTCGATTTCGAGGACGAAATCTTTCCAAGAAGGGGAGGATGATGCAGGTCAACCTGATCATGATACGTTTAAACCTTCAAGACCATTGACGAGAAGTCAAGCTAAAGAGCTTCATGATGCACATTTGATGGTGAGGAAGAGCCAAGCGTTTGGCTTATGATGCTTATTACTATGTTTAGATTATTGTGTAGTTATGGAAGACTTCTTAAACTTAGCGAACTTGTGGCCTTTTTGTTAATTAGTTGTTTCCTAGTTGACTTAGGTTAATTAGTTAATCTTTTCCTAGTTGATTTAGGTAAAGGCTCATTCTATATATGCCTAAACACTTCATTATTTTGACACCTTTTTGACATTATTTTCCATAAAAAAAGGCAGCACATTGCTCCCAAAATCATGTGAATTAACTTGTCCAATTTTGGTGTAATTCAAAATTGAACTTGTTCCTTTGTTTGATCGAACAATTTGCAAGATCATCGTTATCTTGAGGGTCGTTCGTATAGTATAGGTACTCCTTGATTTCATCAAGAAGGTAAGTAGACTAGTTCCTACTTGTTGTCTTGATAATTCATAGAGCGTCTTACTTCTATCTTTTCTTTTCTTGTTTCTGCGTTTTATCTCACATCAGTTGGTATCAGAGCAATTATATTGCATCAATTGGTTAGCCCTTGAGAAGAGCCAAGTGTTCAAGCATTCACGAATTCGGCTATGGACGAAATTAGAAGTTGAAGATGTACATTTGTGTTTATGCTGAATTATTTATTTCTAGGGAAGACATTAGTTCTTATTTGTTTGGTCCTGCGTGACTATTCTTTAAACTTAGCCAAATTGTGGCCTTTTTATTACTTGTTTGTTTCCTAGTTGATTTAGGACAAGGCTCATTCTATATAAGCGTAAAGACTTCATTATTTTCAGCACCTTTGGCATTATATTGAATACAAATTTCGACCAAGCCTTTGTGCTCTCCAAAAACGTAAGACTTAACTTCTCCAATTTTGGTGTGATTCAAAATTGAACTCATTCCTTGTTTGATCGAACAGTTTGCAAGACCATCGTTGTCTTGAGGGTTGTTCGTATAGTATAGGTACTCCGTGACTTAATCAAGAAGGTAAGTAGACTAGTTTCTACTTGTTGTTTTGATAGTTCATTGAGCGTCTTGCTTCTATTTTTTTTTTCTTATCCGCATTTTATATTTCATCAGTTGGTATCTGAGCAATTATATTGCATCAGTAGGTATTAGAGCTTGGAACGGGTTTGTTTCTACAATCCCAATCTTGTTCTTCGTGTGTTGCTTTTAGGGTCTAATTCTTAAATTTCGTTTTTGATAATAAAAAAAAATGAGAGGGGAGGGGAGGCCGAATTGGACAAGGAGAAGGGTGGCGAACTTGGGTTGGAAAAGGAGAGGGGAGGCCGAATTCCTATAGGGTTAGGGAGAAGGGATTGGTCTTCTCCAAATTAAAGTGGGAAAGCTTCTAAAACTTCCTCCTTCCACTAATTTCAAAATTCTTTCTTAATTACACTACTTCTAATTAGTAATTCTTAGATAATTTCCTACTTAAGTAATTACTAATCTTTGAGCTTGTAGGACCTCGTCCAAAAACTCAGAATTTCATCTTTCGTAGATAACTCTTGGCTTCTTGTGCTCACTTAAAAAGTTGCCCGCCTATCGAGTCACATAATTTCACTCACCCCGAAGAATACTATTGATCTTGTGAATTTGAAAGGTCGCTAAGGAACTTGGTCAATTTTAGAGGAAGCCAATTTGAAGACAAGTGTGAAATCCTATCCGAATTTGAGTGAATCCGAGAGTCATTCAAAAAAGTGAGAGAGAGTATTTTTGACTAACCTTAACACATACTCTAGTCTTGTTTCTTTTGTAGGTACATGGCTACGAAAGGAGAAAAGGTTGTGACCGACATTACTTTAGTCGAGCTATGGGCTGAAGTAAGGGCACTTAGTATTCGAGTGGAGAACCTTGAAAGAACCGCTAGTACATGGAAGAATGTCGAGGAAGGAACAAGTGATGGTTCTACCTTAAGACCTGAACATGATGGTATTGTTTGTAAGGTGGAGATGACGAGGAGATTGAAGAAGATAAGGGAGGTGATTTGGTTGAATGTGACGATGAAGTTTCTACTAACGTTAACCCCTTGCCTAGTGTTGTTAATGATGTTTTACAGGAATATGTGGACATGTTTCCCGAAGAGATGCAAAGTGGACTGCCTCCGTTAAGGGGGATACCATATTGACCTTGTTCCGGGGTCACAAATTCCAAACAAACCCGCATATCGAAGCAATCCACATAATGCTAAGGAGTTGCAACAACAAGTGGATGAGCTATTGACTAAGGGGCTAGTTCGAGATAGTCTAAGTCCGTGTGTCGTACCCGTGATCTTGGTTCCAAAGAAAGATGGCACCTGGAGGATGTGTGTTGATTGCCGAGCCGTCAACAAGATAACGGTAAAGTATCGTCATCCTATCCCTAGGTTAGATGACATGCTAGATGAGTTATATGGTTCAAGTGTGTTTTCTAAGATTGATCTTAGGTCCGGTTACCACCAAATCCGTATGAAACCGGCTGATGAGTGGAAAACAGCATTCAAGACCAAGTTTGGTCTATATGAATGGTTGGTGATGCCTTCTGGTCTCTCTAACGCACCTAGTAAGTTCATGCGATTAATGAATCATGTGCTTAAACCGTTTCTTAATAAGTTTGTGGTTGTCTACTTTGATGATATCCTGATTTATGGTAGAAGTTTAGATGACCATGTTGATCACTTAAGGCAAGTGTTTGAAGTATTCAAAGCCGAAAAGTTATATGTTAGTTACAAGAAGTGTGCCTTTTGTGTAGAGAAACTTGTATTTCTGGGATTTGTTGTAAGTATTAATGGTGTTGAAGTAGATGAATCTAAGGTAGAAGCTATTAGAGACTGGCCTACTCCTACTACTGTTTCACATATTAGAAGTTTCCATGGACTAGCTAGTTTCTACAGGGGCTTTGTTAAAGACTTTAGCACCTTAGCAGCACCACTCACGGAGTTGGTGAGGAAAGACACGCCTTTTGTGTGGGGGGAGCCGCAAGAGGGTGTCTTCCAAGAGTTGAAACGTAGGCTTAGTTCTGCCCCATTGTTACAATTACCTGATTTTAGTAAGGCGTTTGAAATTGAGTGTGACGCCTCGGGGTGGGAATTGGAGGTATTCTTATGCAAGATGGGAAGCCTATTGCCGATTTCAGTGAGAAGTTGAAGGGGGCTGCCTTGAATTACTCTATGTACGACAAAGAGTTTTATGCCCTCGTGAGAGCTTTAGCTCATTGGCAACATTACCTATGGCCTAAGGAATTCATAATTAGGAGTGATCATGAGTCCCTCAAACATCTTAGGGGTCAAGAGAAACTAAATAAACGACATGCCAAGTGGGTAGAGTTTCCCTTACGTGATTCATTACAAGAAGGGAAAGGAGAATGTAGTAGCTGACGCACTATCTAGGAAGTTTGTTGTGGCTATCACGTTATCATCTAGGTTGATGGATTTTGAGAGTATTAAGTCTATGTATGAGCATGACCCCAAACTTAAGAGTGCATGTGATGCCATAACTAGTGGGCAGCGGATTGAGAAGTATCAGTGGCATGATGAGTACCTTTTTAAGAAGGGGAGAGTTTGTATACCCGAGTCCTCGTGGCGAGAGTTGTTGGTGCGTGAGGCGCATTGTGGTGGCTTGATGGGACACTTTGGGGTAGACCAGACTTTAGCTATATTAGGGGAATGGTTCCATTGGCCTAACATGAGGCGAGATGTCAATAGAATATGTGGAGCGTGTTTTGAGTGTAAAAGAGCTAAGTCTAGGTCTAGTAATCATGATTTGTATACTCCCTTACCCGTTCCTGCTAGTCCTTGGGTAGATATTTCAATGGATTTTATGATGGGGCTGGCGCGATCTAGGGATGGTCATGATAGCATTTATGTGGTTGTTGATAGGTTTTCTAAGATGGCTCATTTCATTCCTTCTAAAAAATGTGATGATGCACAACATGTTGCTTCTTTGCTCATTGCTAATGTGTTAAAATTGCATGGTGTGCCTTGAGCTATTGTTAGTGATAGGGATGCTATGTTTTTGAGTCACTTTTGGAAGTGTTTGTGGGGTGCTCGTGGCACCAAATTGTTGTTTTATACATCACATCATCCACAGACTGGCAGTCAAACTGAGGTTGTTAACCGCAACTTGGGGGCTCTTCTTCAAGCTTTGACCAAAGGGATGTCCGGCACTTGGGCTGACCGATTACCTATTATAGGATTTGCATATAATATAACTGTTCATCGCATGACTAGCATTACTCCATTTGAATGTGTTTATGATTTTAATCCTTTGATACCACTTGATCTTTTTCCTTTACCGAGAGATGCAGCTATTAGCATTGATGGAGAAAATCGGGCAGCCGTGTTGCTCGAATTGCATGCTAAGGTGAGGAAAACTTTGGAGGATGCTTATGAAAAGGTAGCGGTCAAGAAGAATAAAGGAAGGAAAAAGCTGGACTTAAAGAGAGGTGACTGGGTTTGGATGCACTTTCGCAAGGAACGATTTCCCAACCATAGGGAAGGGAAGTTGGCTCCGCGAGGAGATAGACCATTTCAAGTGTTGGCTCCGCGAGGAGATAGACCCTTTCAAGTGTTGCAGAAGATCAATAATAATACTTATGTCATAGACCTGCCTGCTGATTATGCTGTTTCTAAGATATTCAATGTCTCTGATTTGACTCCTTGTGCTTTGAAAGATGAAGATGGTTCGATTTCGAGGGCGAAATCTTCTCAAGAAGGGGAAAATGATGCAGGTCAACCTGATCAAGCTACGTTCATGCCATCAATGTTGGATAAGACAAGAAAAGGCATTGACTAGCCTTGGAGAAGAGCCAAGCTTTCAAGCATTCATGAATTTGGCTATGGACGAAATTAGAAGTTGAAGATGTACATTTGTGTTTATGTTGTATTATTGTATTGCTAGGGAAGACATTAATTCTTATTTGTTTGGTCCTTCGTGACTATTCTTTAAACTTAGCCAAATTGTGGCCTTTTAATTAGTTGTTTGTTTCCTAGTCGATTTAGGACAAAGCTCATTCTATATAAGCCTAAAGACTTCATTATTTTCAGGACATTTGACATTATATTGGATACAAATTTTGACCAATCCTTTGTGCTCTCCAAAAACGTGAGACTTAACTTGTCCAATTTTGGTGTGGTTCAAAATTGAACTCGTTCCTTGTTCGATCGAACAGTTTTGCAAGACCATCGTTATCTTGAGGGTTGTTCGTATAGTATAGGTACTCCGTGACTTCATCAAGAAGGTAAGTAGACTACTTCCTACTTGTTGTCTTGATAGTTCATTGAGTGTCTTGCTTCTATCTTTTGTTTTCATATTTTCGCGTTTTATATTGCATCAGTCAATGAACATCCTCGTAGAACCATCTTTCTTCTTCACAAATAGTACCGGTGCACCCTGGGTGACACACTAGGCCTGGCAAAACCATTATCAAGCAATTCTTGTAACTGCTCCTTTAATTCGTTCAACTCTACTGGTGCCATACGATATGGTGGAATAGAGATGGGCTGAGTGCCCGGCACCAAATCAATACCGAAATCAATATCTCTATCGGGTGGCATGCCCAACAGGTCTGCAGGAAACATATATGAGTTCTACCTCACTACTAGGACTGACTCAATAGTAGGAGTAGGTGTATCAATACTAACATCTCTCGCGAAGGCCATATACGACAAACACCCCTCTTCTTAAACATCCGTTGAGCCTTCAAATCTGAAATAACTTTACTAGTAGTCTGACCAAGCGAACCATTCCACTTCAACCTTGGCAACCCCTGTTGCACCTCATTTTGCACTAGTCAAAACAAGATTAAGCTTGTGATTGTTGATGAAAGAGAGTTACCACCTAATCTTTAAAGGTATACTAGGGTACTTATTTAATTACTAAAGTCATAGTTTTTTTAGTCCGCTAACCTGTGAGATTTTGGGTAAGGGTTCTTGTTCTTCTAAGAAAAGGTGTTAGGCACCCCATAAAATCTATCTGAGGTAGCTCCATAGGACTTAGACTAGGCTAAGGGTTAGTTGTTTGTATTATGTTTAAACTAGTATTAAAGAGGTGGCATACTATGTATCCATTTTTAAGTCTTAATAATTGAGAAGAGAGTGTGTGATTTTGAAAGACATGGGTTTAGAAAAGCTAATGTTATATTTACAAGTGATTGAAACATAATGTTTGTGTTTGTAAAAAATGAGATGGGATTAACTTGTAAACATTTTAAATTATTACGTCTATTTATGTAGCTATAGTGAAAATATTGTGAAGGAATAGGTTAAAATATACATTGGTTTTCAAATTCATTTCTTTGAAGAAAATTGCTAAAAGAGAGGATTATCGCCTTTGCTAAAGTTGTTTTGTTCTCAAAAGACTTCATTAAATCACTAGTAAAGATTGGTATAAAATGTGTATAATTAACGAATTAAGGCAATCTATTACAAAGCCTAATATTTCTTTTAATCCTATATCTTTTAGGACTTGCCTAGATTGTCTACATGATTCAAAGAGGTAAAGAAAGCATTCAATCCAATATGATAATTGTTGTATACATGTGATAGATGAAGACAACAAAATACAGTAAAGGCAGTGAGGCAGTAAGGCAATAAAGCAGTGAAGTAGTAAAGCAGTAGAGCAGTGAAAGAAAGATGGGCTCTTGGTTTTGGGCCTAAAAGAGGCAGGCCCAATAATCAGTGAGAAAGGAAAGCAGCAGGCTCTAGACTTCCCGAAATGCAATGTGCGAGGCGTGGGCCTGAGTTCCTTGAGCACTCAGCATGCCCAACAACTGTACATGTTAAAAAATAAGCGAGAAAGTCATTAGAAAATAATACTCTATATATATCCATACATGAAACATGCGAGCAGATGACTTAAATAAAATATATCAACTAACAATATCTAAATAATTGGAAGGTCATATTAATGTGGTGGTTATATATAACAAGTGATTCACATTGAAAACCTTTCATTTCGATTAAGCACTAAACTCAAAGGGAGTAATGTGTATCAATGAATTAAAGGCTAAGGGTAGAGTTCCACTCAAGGTCAAAGCCCACTTCGAATTGCCCGGCACTTCAAAGTTCCCAAGGTTCTCAAGGCCCAGGACAGTGCTTGTGCCAGGGAGAGTAGCCCAACTGAGAGTTAAACTCTACTCCCTAATACCCCTAGCCATTAATGACTCATTCTTCCCTATAGGTTTAAGTACCAATGAGGCACTCTCAATGTAAACAAACCACTATAGCAATGCCATAACACAGAAGTATAGAACTCTCTTAATAGAGTCCCACGAGATTCCATAAAGACATAAAATAGTTTATCTATATCATCACAACCATATTCAGAACAAAGCAGGTGATTAGCACATTAGACAATTTCCAAAGATAATGATTTTCAATCATACTATCATGCTATTTTTAGGAGATCATAAATCTGGTACCAAACATCGTAAGGATAGTAAAACATAGTTCTCGTGCGTGAAAACTCATAAATACATGCATGCATCTCGATAGAACCCAATCACATTAAACAACATGTTGCTTAAGCGTTAGCCCTTAAATGCACACAAGTTAACAATTACAACACATTGCAGGTTCATCACTACAGTAAATGCTTTTCAAAGAATATAGATCCAGATTCAGTTTAAACAGCTTCAAAGATGATATCAGATCATTAACCTTATTCATGAGGCACAAAATAATAATTTGAACAGAGAACTTAATGAGTATTGATAGATGTTAAGGATCGTAATCAAAATCAGAACTCCTACTGAGATTCACATCACAACTAAGATCACCAATTGGCAATCATTATAATTAGAACCCCTGAGGATATCAACAAGTTCACAAATCTAATCAGAACTCTTAAAAGTGTTTAACAATGTTTCAGATCATTAAATGACATATCTATCTCTTTTGAAGGTCTTAACTTCAAATCATTCCTGTTAAAATAAAGCAATTAGTCATGTTCAAGCAGTCATGACAGGAGTTCTTTAGATTCAAGACCTGTATACTTAAGAGAATGCAGTGGAATTTTCAAAAACAAGGTAAGGAAATATGTGGTTATCAAACATAGACATTGGATGACATATGGTCACTAGCATACACATAAGAGGTTGAGCAGAGATTAGTAGGTCAGAAAAAATTACTATCAAGACCATCATGTGAGGTCCAAGAAAGGATAAAGATATCATCAGATGGAGGGTAGGATGTTAAATGTATTTAGGATTAGACTTCAGGTGTGAGGAGAAACTTAGCTTCATTATTTTAAACAGACAAATGTATTATCACAACTTGAGTGCACTTCAATATTTTTCATGACTTAAACTTAGTATAAGAAAACCTCAGAGAGGTCCAACTAATATCAATATGTTCCTACATATCAGCAATTAGCCCAATCAAACAACCAACAGAGTCACAGAGATGCATAAAAGAGATGAGAGTGGACTCAGAGGTCATAACTAATACACCAACAGCATAATAGTAATTTGATCTTCATTGAGAATGGAATTGTACTCCATTAGATTAAACTAATCAATCATGAGTGATGAATAATGTTCATGACAGGGAAAACCCCATACTAAGAATGTTTAACTCAGATATGTAGATTAAAGATGAATGTTTGATCATGATGGAATCCTAATCAGCTTACTAATATAATAATTGATACTCAGCTGCAACAGGTATGGCTATAGCCTAATTCAGGAGAGATGACTTGATCATGACAGAATACACACAAGAATAGTTATTGCAGTTCATCAGAGAGTTGACCAGTTACCTTAATGGGATTGTTTCATATAATAAGGCTCACATATGTAATTAATAGTTAAATACAAATACAAGATTTTTCACAGCAATGACTCGAAGGTTACATTAGTTGAACAAACACTAATGTGAAGAAGAAAACACCTTAAACATTTAAACTTAACATACTTCAACTAAGTAGTTGTAACGACCCAACTAGTCGCCTCGTGTATTACCACTCCGTCTTCCCAATTCCTACTTCATTTACGCTTCGTTATCCGTGTTTTATGTGATCGAGTTGAGTAGTTTGCGTTCGGAGTGAATTTGGTAAGAAATGAGACACTTAGTCTCTTTTAAGAAGGTTTAAGTTGGAAAAATCAACCGGATGTTGACTTATGAGTTAGAGGGTTCGGATGTGAATTCCGACGATTCGATTAGTTTCGGGAGATGATTTATGACTTAGGAGTGTGATCGGAATTGGTTTCGGAGATCCCGTGTAGAATTAGGCTTGAATTGGCGAAGTTAGAATTTTGGCGATTTCCGGTCGATAGGCGAGATTTTGATCCGAGGGTCGGAATGGAATTCCGAAAGTTGTTGTAGCTTCGATATGTAATTTATGACTTGTGTGCAAAATCTCAGGTCATTGGGACGTAGTTTGGTCGGGTTTAGATCAAAAGAGCGATTTAGAAGATTTTGAAATCCTCAGGCTTGAATCCAACGCGAATTTGTTGTTGAGAGGTTGTTTTGGGCGTTCCGATGGTTGGAATAAGTTTGAATAATGTTATGGGATATGTTGGCATGTTTGGTTGAGTTTCCGGAGGCCTCGGGTGAGTTTTGGGTGTTAAACGGACTATTTTATCGTTGGAAAGGAAAATATGCATAAATGTTAGAAATGATACGCATGCTGTCAAAAAGGCGAACAACATTTTGATTATGCTACACAGCATTTTTGATTATGCTACACAGCAAAGTGTAGCAATTTGCAATGTCAAAAATGCGACCAGAATGCGAACAGCATTTTGATTATGCGACCAGAATACCATGCAGCAAAGTGTAGCAGATTGCAATTTCAAAAATGCGACCAGAATGCGAACAGCATTTTGATTATGCGACCAGAATACCATGCAGCAAAGTGTAGCAGATTGCAATGTCAAAAATGCGACCAGAATGCGAACAACATTCTGATGATGCGACCAGAATGCGAACAACATTTTGAACACCTGAAAGTTTTATTGTTCCGATTTTTGACCTCTTTATGAATAGAAATAAGTGCCCATTTGCCATGCAAAACCCATTTTCATTACCCACAAAGAGACACACCTCGAAACACCATAAAATCACAACAAATCAACCTCAAAAACATATCCAAAAGAGATTTTCTTGGACGAATTCTTAAAAGAGGGGATTTTGGCCATCTTGAATATAGTTGGAGCTATAGAACTTGGATTGCAACTAATATTAAAGGGATTTTTGGAAGATTTTCAAGGGAAAACATCGGGGTAAGTGTTCCTAACTCAATTTTTGAGGAATTACCTCAGTTTATCACTGTTTTTAGCAATTAAATTGGTGATTTAAGTTGGGAAAATTGTGGAAAACCTTGAGTTAGATTTTAATATTTGGAGGTCGATCCGATGACGGAATTCGATAAATTTTGTACGGTTGAACTCGTGAGGAGATAAGGAACCCGTTGGGATGAAAATTACTGAATTTCGAGAAGTGGGCCCGAGGCTCGGGTTTTGCTAATTTCGGGATTTCTTAGTATTTTTGACTGTTTTTGCTTGGGCTTTGTTCCCTCAACATATTATGACATAATTATTCTGAATTTGGGTAGATTCGACGTACGTGGAGGCCAATTCAAAGGGCAAAGGCGTCGCGGGCTAAGGATTTAGCCAATTTGAGGTGAGTAGTGATTGTAAATGATGTTCTGAGGGTTCGAAACCCCGGATTTGCACATCGCAGTAATATTGAAGTGAGCCACACACTCGATGATGAGCGTGGGGTCGTTTACTACTGGGACTGTGACTTGGTCCGTCCCGATTGATGGTTTTTACTACATAGTTGATTGAAACCTATTTGATATCATCATGTTTTTGGCTGATTGCCATATTTGGGCTTCGTGCCAATTGTTTGAACCCTCCGGGGATTTTTATCACTATTTCCTCACTATTTCTACTTATTACTTGAACTCAGTCATGTTGTTTTCACTGTTGTACAACTCAGCCACTTTTTTCTTAGTTTTGAGATTTACACAATATTTGAAATGATGTTTGGGCTGAGAACTACTGTTTTACTATGCCCGAGGGGCTTGTGATAATTTTCTGACTGAGTGCGGCCGAGGGCCAGGTGTGAGGTTTCACTGAGTGATATGCGGCCGAGGGCCTGAGATACTGTATATACGCCATGAGGTGGCTTGATTGATATGAGGCCGAGGGCCTAGATGTATGCCACGAGGTGGCATGATATAGCACTTGCCGTAAGGGGCCCCTCCCGGAGTCTGTACACCCCCAGTGAGCGCAGGGTACCCAGAGATAATACAGTTGGTAACAATGACAACGGTAGGTTACGGTTGGTAACAATGACAACCGGTAGCCAGAGATAATACAGTTGGTAACAATGACAACTCTAGGTTACGGTTGGTAAATTTGACAACCGGTAACCAGAGATATTACAGTTGGTAACAATGAAAACTAGTAACCAGAGCTGTCAGATTGATACTGAACCAGGAAAATTACAGTTGGTAATAATGACAACTGTAAGTTACAGTTGGTAACAATGGCAACTGGTAACCAGAGCTGTGAGATTGATACTGAGCACAGGAATATTACAGTTGGTAACAATGACAACTGTAGGTTACAGTTGATAACAATGGCAACTGGTAACCAGAGCTGGGAAGATTTTTAAATGATTTCTTACTGATTTACTATTTTTAAATAATGATTTACTGCTTCATTATGCATTGCCTTGTGCCTTACGTGTTTCCTTACTTTCAGTCATTATTTATATGTGCTACTCACTGGGTTGGAAGTAGTCACATTACTCCCTGCACCAGGCGTTATTGATTCTGCTCCGAGGCATTGACTACGACTGTCCGAGCGGTGATTCAGAGACTACGAGGTAGCTGTTGGCGTCCGCAGCCCCGTATCTCTTTTATATTGTTGTTCCCACTATCTTCAAACAATTGTCCCAAAGATATTGTAATAGTAATCTTATTATTAGGATTTTCATTAGTTGCTCATGACTTTGTGACACCCCGGTTCGGGCTGTAGTCGGGATGGTTCACTATATTTTTCCGCAAATTACTGTTATTAAACCGTACTTATATTATTTTCGTATTGTTTAACTGTTTGAATGAAGTTTAGTTTGAATTGGCTGGCCTTGTCTTCATGAGAGGCGCCATCACAATCATGGTTGGGATTTTGGGTCGTGACAGCTTGGTATCGGAGCCCTAGGTTACATAGGTCTCACGAGTCATGAGCGGGTTTAGTAGAGCCTTGCAGATCGGTACAGAGACGTCTGTACTTATCTTCGAGAGGCTGCGGAACCTTTTTAGGAAAATTCCATATTCTTGAAATTCTTGTCGTGCAAACTTGTTGATCCGAGTACTAAAACTTCTGCTAGCCTGTTCTACCATAGATGGTGAGGCCGCGAACTACTGGACGAGGTGGACGACCACCAGTACCACCCAATGAGGCCACCAAAGGCTGTGGACGCGGTCGTGGTCGTGGTAGAGGCAGAGCGGCGAGGGGCAGCATCTGTTGATCCACCAACTGCCCCAGCTCAGGAACAGGCTCCAGCAGCACCAGTTCAAGCACCAGCTGTGCCTATCGCTATTCCAGGTCTTCAGGAGACCTTGGCTTAGATATTATCTGTTTGCACTGGCCTGGCTCAGGCGGTTTCAGCCACCACAGCTGCAACTACTTCACAGGCCGGGGGAGGCAACCAGACTCCAGTTGCCCGTACACCTGAGCAGGTAGTGCAGGGACTTCAGATGCCGGGGGCACCTCCAGCCCAGCCAGCTGCACCAGCTTAAGAATTCATAGTACCAGTTATGCCAGATGATGAGCAGCGTCGCCTTGAGAGGTTTGGCAGACTCCAGCCTCCATCATTCGGTGGTGCTGAGGGCGAGGATGCCCAGGGTTTTCTTGACAAGTGTCAGTGAATGCTCC
>MCJB01048074.1:1000-30596 GCA_002018475.1 Nicotiana obtusifolia
AATCTCTTCATTTCTTTAACGTTTTCGTTAATAAAATCTATGAAATTGGGAACCCGAATCCAGAAAAGATTAATGTTTTAGAAGCAATGAATCTTGCAATATCGGCATGGAAAATAGATGTCCGCTCAAGTACTATTGCAAATTGTTTCAGGCATTGTAAACTCCGATTGCCAGATGGTGAATCCTTAAAAAATCAAGAACAAATGGACAATGACAGCTTACAACAATTGCAGAATCTAATCAATGGATTGAATTATCGTCATGCAATGAATGTTGAAGATGTTTTGAACTATCCGGGAGAAAATGACACAAGTTTGGAGTTGCCTACGGATGAACAAATAATTGAGAGTGTTATGAAAAGCAACAAAGAAGATGAAGTGGAAGACGATAGTGTGGAATTAGAACAAGTTTCGCGCAAAGATGCTTTGAAAGCAGCAATCACCTTACATCACTTTCTTTTACAATATGAGAAATCTACACCAGATTTTCTTAATGCTCTAAGAAAGGTTAGAGATGAGATTCAAGGCGATATTAATTTTAAAAAGAAACAAGTAACATTAGATTCATATTTTCAGAAATCTTCTTAGATTAGTTATGAATTATATGAAAAATATTTTTACAGATCATGAATTATTAATTTATATGTCAAATGGGACCTATATGAATTTATTTTTTCGTATTATCTTATAAATTTAGCGAATTATTAATTTACAACATTGGTCCCGACTAGGGACCGGAGAAAATTATTATTTTAGCGAGATTATTAATTTATCGAGTATTAATTTAACGAGGTTCTACTGTACTTAGTCCTCATTAACTTTAATCCGGTCGGTTAATAATTTTCTTTAAACTAATTGACCATTTATTTTACTCAAACTTGGAATAGTTAAATTATTACTCCCTCCATCTCATATTAACAGTCGGGATTATTAAAAATAGTTGTCTCAAATTATTTGTCATTTTAAAAGATCAAGACAAAATTGACTATTTTTTCTCTTTTTTACCCTTAGTAATAATTGTTCTTGAATATGGAGATAACACATAAAATAGAATAAATATTCAATGAAGAGAGATTATATCATAAGACATAAATAAAGTAGAATAGTCCAATTCCTTTCCTAATTAATATTTCTTAAGGAGCGTGTAAAATAAAAACACGACACATAATATGAGACAAAGAGAGTATATTGTAGTTCAACCCCCGTATAAAATGGGGTACAACAATGTAACGTTCGTCAGTAGTCTTTGAGCAATCAAGTATCAAGAATAGATATATTCCCTACATTTAATGTTTCTTTACATAATGACACTCGAGTGACATTGTTGTTTGAAGTTCAATCGCAACACACAACCGAGTCAACATGTAAAGAATGAGCGGAGCCGTCACCTGGGGCTAGGTATGTTAAGAGATATGATGACAACGGCAGGCTATAGCTGACTTCTTGTGTGAAGAACACATACTGCGTTATGAAATATAGCAATTCGTTACTTTCTCACTTTCTAATTTTTATATCACTTTTTAAAATGTTTTAAAACATGACAACTTTTACTATTTTCTTAAAGTTTGGTCATGCTTTTACAATTCATACAATTCAAACATCAAAACATTTTTGGCTTCACACAGCTTTTGAATGATCAAACCTTTTGTTTAATACTCTCTTACGCATTTTTCGCCCAACCTTTTTCGTCTTGTTTTAAAGAGTCGATCACATAAAATGAAATAAAGGCAAGTAACATTGCATTTTACCAGTTACCGCCTTGCCATACCCTGATCCCGCATCACTCTCTTGAGATTCATTTATATGTTAGATAATTACTTATGTCTTTTAACTCATCACATTAAATTTTGTCGCCAAGACTAAGGCAATATATATTTTTTACTGACCATTTTTTTCTTCTTTGGCGAGACACCACTATCCACGTAGTTTCTTTCTAAAATTGGTCGTCGCAATTTGGATCCAAATCTATTGAAAGTTTACATATTTCAAATACCGAGTGCTATAAAAGATGCTGTTTGGAAGAATCTCAAAGAAGCCATACAAGCATATGCCCGCTTTTATTTTAATTGTTCTTTGAACGTTAAATATTTCCGCTAACCCTTTTTAAGCTTTAAAAGAGGAATTTGTTCATGCTCCCCCTTCATTAAATATTTTTGTTGTGACTATTCTCATATTATGTGCTCAGTTATTTTTTTTAGTTACTATTTGGTTCAAGCTTAGCCTATAACTAATTTTGCATGCCCTCCGGCGGATTGTTTCAATCTATAACTAAGCTAAAAATTATATAAACACTTAGAATTGAGGAGTTTCAAGATTGATTAACTAAATTTTGTAATCATGTCGTTATTCTAGATAGCCTATTTTTACGTTTAAATAAATAACCAAGTTGGCGTATTATAGATTAAAAATATTTTGAATATGATTAGCCATTTTTAGGCCAAGTGTCAACCTTATATTTACTCATATGTTAAACGGATCAACCTTGATTAGACTAACATATACTTGATTAACCACTTATTCCTGATACATGATTATCGTGTTAGCTTCTATCGGAACTTAGACTCTAGTAATTTAATAGACAACTAGTTTGAATATAGATAAAATTTCTCCATTTTTAGACTAAGTTTAACGAACTACCTTAGGGTATATTTTAAGGGATGCCTAACACCTTCCCCTTAGAATAACCTGAACTCTTACTTAGAATCTCACTGGTTTAGCAAACTATTAAGATGTTGATCCACATCTGACTTATAGGTATCCTAATATACCTTAAATATTAGGTGGCGACTCTTCTATTTTTATGAACCTTAGAGGAACTATAAGTTGCAGTTTATTTTGACTTGTGTGAAATAGGGTACAACAAGGCCAGGTGAGTGGCGCCGTAACGTTTGAGCACCAATTCCAAGTTCTTCAGGCAGTCATCAAAATCATCAGCAAACAGAGTAAAGTCATCCATAAATACCTCCAAACACTTCCCATTCAGATCTGAGAAGATAGACATCATGCACCTTTCAAAAGTGGTTGGTGCATTACACAACCCAAATGGCATTCTCCCATAAGCAAAATATCCTACAGGACAAGTGAAAGTAGTCTTCTCAACATCTTCTAGGGCAATGGGTATCTGAATGCAGCCTGAGTACCCATCCAAGAAACAGTAACAACCATGAGCAACCACTTTCTCAAGCATTTGATCAATAAAGGGGAGTGGGAAGTGGTCTTTTCTTGTTGCATCATTCATCCTCCTATAATCTATACACATTTGCCACCCTGTGACTGTTTTGGTTGGGGTCAATTCATTGTCTTCATTCTTCACCATTTTCATAACCCCCCCCCCCTCTACTTAGGAAAGGCCTCCATAGAATTATAGGCACCTCCTTGTTCACTTTCATGTCCACCACAATAAAGTCTACGGGGAATACAAACTTGTCTTCTCGTACTAGAATATCTTCAATGATTCCTTTAGGTAATATGGTGGTGCGGTCAACTAGTTGCAGGGACACTAGTATAGATTTGATTACTCCAATCTTGCCTATAAGAATTTTGAACACAGAAAAAGGCATCTGATTTATTAAAGCACCAGAGTCTCATAGAGTCTTGTCGAATAACTCACTCACCAATGAGCATGGTATAGTGAAGCTTCCTGGGTCCCCACACTTATAAGGAATTTTATTTTACAATATGGCACTACAGTGGGCATTCAGCTTGATCACTGTTGTCTCCTCTAACTTCCTCTTGCTGGACAAAATTTCCTTCAAGAACTTAGCATAAGTAGACATATGAGTGAAAGCCTCTATGAAGGGAATATTCACATATAGTTGCTTAAGCATCTCCAAGAACCACCCAAAGCACTTGTCTAGTTTTCCCGCTTCATCTTTTGAGGGAATGACAGAGCTGGCATGTGTCTACTTTCTTCAATCTCCTTTCATAACCCACCACTCTCACTTTTCTGTTCTTCACTCTTTTGCTCCTACAATGTGTTAGTCTGCTTTCTTACCACTTCAGGTTTAGTTTTCACAACTAGATCAGCTAAAAGTTTTCCACTTCTCAAAGATACAACCTTGATTATTTCCATCAGGTTCTTTTTTGTTTTAGAGGGTAGAGTCTCAGGAGCCTTCTCAGATAACATATTGCAATTTGACACACTTGTCTTTCCATATTTCGAATAGCAGAACTGTGAGTATTGAACCTCTCTTCAGATTTGTTTTTAAAAGACTTCATGAGATCTTCCATACTAGACTAATTTGACTGTTGCGGCTGGTATTTCTGGTACTGCTACCTCGGTTGGTTCTAAAAACCTGGAGTGCTTGACCCTGGGGTCTAGGACTATTTTGATGCCACGATTCAAACTCCCACTAGGTGAGCTCCAAGAAAAACCTGGATGTCTTTGTCCAATAGCATTGAAGTTGTTTCCACCTGGGAAGTTTCCTCTATTATAGTTCCCCACAACATCAACTTCCTCAATCGAAGCTTGATACTTATGAGTAGGGTGTCCCATTCCACAAAAGTCACATGCTGCTTGCGGCTCACTCTGTATCTTTGCTAAGGTTAACTTTCTTATATCTTTAGCCATGGTGTCTAGCTAGGCTTGCATTGATGTTTTAGAGTCCACCTGTTGAACCCAACTGATTTTCTTCTGTCATTACTCTCAGAGGGCCAATGGTTAGCATCCTTAGAAAATTCATCAAGGATAGAGACAATCTCGAACGAGGTTTTCTTCATTAATTAACCACCAATGGCATTACTCAGAGTTCATCATGATAAGGGTGTCAGTCCATCCCAAAAGTCCTGGAGTTGCATCCACAATTCGATTCCATTATGCTGACACCTTCTCACTATCTCCTTGAATTTTTCCCAAGCTTCGAAGACCGTTTCAGTGTCCTTCTGGAAAAAGTTATGGATTTCCCTTTTGAATTTCCCTGTTTTTTGTAGATGAGAAGTACTTGTCAAGAAACCTTTTGGTCATATTTTCCAATGTCCTGGTCGACCCAGTTGGTAGACTTCGAAGCCTGTGCTTCGCGTCATCCTTCAGAAAAAAAAGCGGAATGCCCTTAAGTAGACTGCATCTTTTAACACTCCATTGTACTGAAAGGTGTTCATGATTTTCTCAAAGTCAATCAAGTGCGCGTTAGGATTTTTATTCACCTTCCCTCTAAAGACATAGTTGTTCTGGATGGTTTGAAGCAACCCTTGCTTCAACTCAAAATTATTTGCTGCTGTAGGTGGAAGTCTAACACTTGACAGTCCCTGATTGTAGTTTGGTCTGGCATAGTCAGCCAATGATCTGCCTGCTCTAGGACCCACATTTTTTAATGCATCTTTCGAAAGAGGTCGGTTAGGTTGAATCTCCATCCTTCGTCCCTATAGCAATGAAAAAATTCATCTTAAGAAGGTTTAAAGACATAGAAAACATCAATGCTAATGATTCGATACAAACTCCCGTATTGCATTGATTGTTGGTTGAAATCTTGTGTCTTCTTGCCTTAGTTGCTTCTCCAATATTTCGCAGGTCAAAAGTCTCCTCAAAATTGTATTTTTGGTATATTTAAACCATGCAGAAGCGGGTCCGGATAAAACTACCCTTTTTCCAGCCGAATTGGAAAATTACTCTAAAGAAAATACACAAGCGCGGTGTGCCTCGCGACGTGCCATGCTCCGCTTTAGTGGACATCTTTAGAGAGCAGATTCTGACATGCTTTTCCCAATTGCACTACTGCGTCGTCCCCCATGCGGCGCAGTAATGCTTTTTTCTCAGAGTGTTCCTTTTTCTCAATTTTTGTTATCCAGGCTAGGTCATCAACCCCCGAACGTGATCCCGGTTTAATTCCTTGTGCTTTTACTTAGACTTCAAAGTTCCAATTTGTTTGATGCAGCTTCGAATTAACTTTTTAACTCGGAATCAATTCCTGCAAGGCATAAAACATGTAATAAGTACAAATCACCATCATTTATGCTCAAATATAAGGAAAATGCAATAATTAGAGTGCAAAATATGGCAAAACACGGGTTTCCAGCCTACATCATGCATTAATTGGAAAATCAAGGTACAGTTAAGTTACCAATAAACTGAAATGTGACCTATCTTAAGAGGTATGATTGTTGAAGATCAATGATTATACTGAAAGTATGTGCTGCACTCTTTTTTCTTCGTCCATTTTTTGTCCCAAATGGATTTTTCTAATAAAGGTTTTAATGAGACGGCAACATAAAGCGTACTACGGAGATAAGGTGTTAATTGCAATTGGAAGTTCAGTATCTGAATCCTCATACTTTGCAGTCGAACCTTTGGAGGGGGAGGGGGGGGGGGGCTCCTATCAAAACACTATTAGTGTCAATGATAGCTTCAAAAGGCAAATAAAGTGTCCGAAAATGCAGTAATACTAGGACTGTTGAAACCGAGAAATATATACAACAACAACAACAAATCAAGCTTAATCCCATACGTGGGGTCTGGGGAGGGTAGTCCATATGCAACCTTACCCCGACCTTATAAAGGCAGAGAGGTTGTTTTCAATAGACCCTCGGCTTCGGTAAAAATAAAGCAACAAGCAATAAAAACTAAAAGAACATATGTTGAACTTAAAAGTTCAGTTATTATGAATCACCTTGAGTCAAGACTTAGGACTATATATCCAGCCGTGTAGAAATAAGAAGTACAAATTAGCTACATGTATTGGCAGTTCATTTACTTAGCAATTATATAAATTTTCTTGCTTTGCTTTGTCTAAATGTTATTTTGAAAATAGACAGAATAAATGAAAGTTCTTTTATTTTTATATCTTATTTCTTTTCCAATAGACATAGTGTTTCCTTTATTTAAATTTTTCTTAAACATCAAATGCAAGTGTGGGAATGAAAAAGAGACGTCCTCTTTAAGAGCACCATAAACATGAGGGCCCTCTCTTATGAAATCTTTTCTTATTAAAGGTTAAAACCAGAAGCGTAAATGCCCAGTAATAAAGTTATCCAGAGGAAAAAATTCTTGAACTTTATCAAAAGGAATGTAAAGATATCTTTGTTTAAAATCCCCGAGAAGTTAAGGAAGAAAGGTATCTTTCATTTCAAAATTTCAGGCCCAAAAAGCGAGACTAAAATAGTTAAAAGAGTTGCTGAAAAACTAACTACTTTGTGAAATATTTCAATCTACTTTAGTAGCAGTTCTTTTGGACTTAAAGGTTGCTCATTTTTGGGCTCAACGCCTTTACCTAGTCTTCATCTTCCTCTTCAAATTCCTAGGACTCAAAGTAAGTCTCAGAAGAGCTTGAAGCAGTGGGCCAAGTAGGGATGTTCACGAATGAAGTTTTTTCTAAAACAAGAGCTTTGGCAATGCAATCATCTATATTTTCAATGCCATTTTTGGCATTATCCAGTATCTTCCTTCTCATACTAAAAACAACATAAGTTTTCTTGAGCAAGAAAGAATCCTTCTGAGCTTGGAATCCAGCTTGGAGTTTTTTGATCTTCAATTGCAACCACTCATTTTCAACCTTTAAAATATTGTTGGCCCCTGACCTATCATTTTGTCCTTCTTCTCTTTAACCGCAGTAGCTTCCTTAGTTTTGGAGCATAAATTAGCTTTTTTGTTGTTAGTTCTTTCCATGGAAGCAGATCATGCTCGGCAGTCGAATGTATCAGCTGCCCGAAACTTTGCCTATTTAATCTTCAGCTCAACAAGCTCGGCATGTAGCTGAGTGGTTTTTTTTACTATAAGCCATTTTTTCTTTCTCTATTTTCTCCAGCAGGCCTTCGAGTTTACCCATTTGAGCAAGTTTAGCCTCTAGGACCAGAAGGCGCTCAACAAGTTGATTTCGCTGAGATTGGACCATTTCCTTGTCTAGTATCATCCTTTGCAAAACCTCAGAGGCAAGAAGGTTAGCCTGTTTTTTTTTTAAGGTTAATTTTAAAATTATCAAAGATGGTGTAAGATAAGTGTAAATAAGAGGAGAGGAAGATGAATAGTACCTGAGCAGAAAGATGCATGATGTTGTTAATTAAACATTCAGCAAAAAGAGCATCCATTTTCCTCCAATCCTTTTTCGTGGCCAGAGGTCTCAAGTAATTGGCTTACCCCAACCAGTTTTGAGAGTAAATGACATTCATCCTAAACCGTAAAGGTAATACTGCCTTTACCATTAGGGTTTTGGATAGAAGGCGGGAAGGCATTTTGTATGTTCCCTTGATCAAGTGATGGGGGGATATATGCACCTTGCTCTCGCTCGATGGTGACCGGTGGCAGGACAGGAGCTGGTGGTGGAGCAGAAGTTGGGGCAGCATATAAAGCTAAACCCTTTTGACTAGCAGAGATAACCGGAGACCAAAAACGATCAACCATTTCATCCAATTCAAACTCGCGAAAGAGTCCCTCCACATTCTCCAATTAAACTATTGGTGTTTTCTTTCTTCTTCTTTGAAGAGAAACCATTTCGGTATCATCCTCAGTTTGTTCTTCATCAAGGACCATTGTGGCCGGTCCTCTTACGACCTTCTTTGTGATTAGGGGCTTCTATATTGACTCAGTCTTAGAGGGATGCTTTCTTTTTTTATTCTTCCCCTTGGGCTGGGGACTGATTGATGATGTAACTTCACCAAGAGTAAGAGTTGTGTCATGAGATCTTTTCCGGTCATAGACCTCTTGAAGCGGTTGTTGAGCTACCTTCCGGTCGAGTGAAACCTGGGCAGTCGGGCCAACAAATGACCCCTTTGGAAGGCCTGAAGCAGTAGCATGAAGGTTTAGCAATCAATTACCGTATGAAGGAATGTGTCGAGAAGGGAAAGATGAAGCTTTTCTCACGGTGATTCTTTCCCTTCTAGTTTTTTTTTATTGAAATTTCCTTTCATAAGCGAAGTTCAGACATGGAAGTATCATAATCTTTTGAACCTATTGGGTTAGGTACTCTGCTACTGGGGGAATCCAGACAGTGGCTAAAATACAAGGAACAAAAGTTTAAGAAAGAGTGAAAACACTTTCAATGAGAAAAAGAAAGAAGCATTTGAGAAAATGTACGAGTATAGTTCCAAGCTTCAAGAATGGGGGATGCTGAAGCTGATGAAATATCTCTGAGAGCGACATCAACAAATCTCTCCATCCAAACACGGTCATTATTATCATATATGCTGGTGACGATGGTATTGCGACCATGTTTGCCAAGTTTGATCATGCCTCCTCGGAAGATCTTGGGAACGTAGAGGCGGATCATGTGTGAAAAAGCTAGGGTTTCTTGTGCTCAAGAATAAAAATACCGGAGGTAAAATACTGTATGTCATATTGTCGGACCTACTTGAGCCAAGCATAATAAGGTTTATTTCTTTGCTAAATCTGAGAGTAAAAGGGTATGTATAAACAAAAACATACATTGGTTTGCTAAAAGTTACCCTCTCCACTTCGAGGGGGCCAAAACCTCAATATTCTTCCGGTCACAATCCTCCTTCACAACGGGAATATTGTCCAGGCTAATAGACGAAGGATACTCGCCAACTGCTCTATTTCTATCATCGTCAGGGTTAGAGGAAGTATTTTAGACCTATAGATCCTTTTTAAAAGACCATTTAGAAGGGATGATTGTATTTGTTGTAGGAGTTTCAGCGTCCAGATTTTTGGGTTTGTTTTTCTTAGATGTTCCACCATTGATGAAAGTCCTGGCGAAGATAGAAGAAGGATGAGATGAAATCATAACTAAATTATGATGTTTGAATGCAGAAGATGAGTTACCAGAGGAAGAAATATCAGAAAACATGGTGGTAAAAATAGTGAAATAGTTATTCAAACTCGAAGATTTGGAATTGGAAAAGGGAATTGCAGAAAGTTTAGAGAAATTTGATGAAGAGATGCGAAAAATTGAAAGATAAATTGGTGTGAAGAAAGAAAGTTTATAGGCGGTTCAGTATAAAGCCATCATTACCTAGGTCACTGGTGAACATTCGTCGAACCATGAGAACACATGTTTAGCTCATTAAGTACAAAGAGACATGCATCATTTCAAGTGTCAGAAGTCGTTCAAGAACTTTTTCCTCGAGAAAAGAGAAGGTCTTATCTACTTCTCGGCCACATCAAATTGAGTCACCAGAAAGTAGGGGGACTATCTGTATTGGGTAAAACTTACAGATATAGGTGTACGTTTATCTAGTAGACACGTAACAATGGTATGAGGATGGAGATGAGTCAACAAATAGTTAATACCAGATACAGACATGTGACCAGTATTGCATGAGTTTCGAAGGTATAAAGGTCGGGAAAGAGAATTTGAAAGTAAGGTACATGTTAGAGAAAGCAGCATTAAGAGATCAGCCCTTACAGAATATCATAACATTTACTTCCAAACGTTATGCAGCCATCAAGGAGGTTTTTTTTCATCTTTAAGAAGGCGTGATTTGAGGATCTTGCATCATCAGATTTAACTATAGATAGTGACATTTGCACTCATTGAAGGAAACGAGACATTTTAATTACAAAAGCTAATATTCTTTGACACGAGACATTTTAATTAAAAAAGGCTATATTTTTTCCTCTCATTCTTGTAAGCTTTATACGGCTGTTATCAAGATTTTCCAACTACTCTTGGTTATAGTAGAATCAATCTGAAGTGCAAGCTTGTTCTTTCTTTAATCATTTTTAGTTTTCCTTTTATATTTAGTTATCTTATTAATCATTTTATTTTAATCCATATGAAAGTAAAACTTATGAAATTTTTTTCTAAGTTTTGAAAAATGAGAATTTGCATTTTGAGAGTCGATTTGGACTTGGATTTGAAAATTAATCACATATATGGACTCGTGGGGTTATGGGTAATTGGAATCTACCCTTGGACCGGGGACCGGGCAAGCCCAGGGTTGACTTTCTTTGACTTTTTTGGAATTGTAAAGATTAAAGCTTTATCTATTGTAATTGTTTTCCCTTGTATTGGTTGATAATATTAAGTAACTTTTGGCTAGATTTGAGCCGTGTGGAGGTGAATTTTAGGGGAAATACTATTTCCTTGAGGTAAGTATCTTGCTTAACTTTGTGCGGGGCAACTACTCTTTAGGATTTGGGTTGATTGTGCTATTTGTGTTATATGAAAGTCGTTTGCGCAAGGTGACAAGTGGGTATACAGGCCATATATGGTAATTGACCGGTTTAGGTTATTTAGACTATTTTCATGCTTTAATTGAATTGGCATAACATGTTATATTCCTCATTGTTAATCAACTATTACATGTGTTAAACTACCCTTACATGCTTTATTTGATATTGTTAACACTTATTGTACCTCGTACTTATTATCTTTCTCTTATATGCTTTGGTCGAAGTTATTGCCTTTCTTATTGCCTTGTTGTATCTTTAATTGTTGACTTATTTTCACTTGAAGTTGTTATTTTTGAGCAATTCACATTCATTGTGTTATGGTTGAGATTCTTATGCACATTGTGGTTGAGCCATGTGCTATTTGTAGTGGAAACACGTGTCTATAAATCACGTTTACAAATTCAACTTGTCACAACCTCAATTTCCCACCTTAGGATGTCGTGATGGCATCTAGTCTCTAAGACAAGGTAAGTCTAACATTTAATAATAACATAACAGGAATAACCAAACTGAGATACTAAAATAAAGCAGATAAACTCATATTAACTTTCAAAATATAACCTCGACAACATATTCCCGAAACCAGTGGAACTGAGTCATAAGCTCTACAGAATATTCCAAAACGTATACTACAACACTATCTAATGAAGAAAATAACAAAATGAGAAGATAATGGAAGGTGACTCCGAGGCCTGCGGACGCCGAGCAGGTATACCTTAAAGTCTCTAGAAGATAGCTAATAAGTCAATCACTAACGTCCAGCACGGGCAGATGTACCTGGATCTGCACAAAAGATGTGCAGAAGTGTAGTATGAGTACACCCAGTGCTATCCACTAAGTATCAAGCCTAACCTCAGTAGAGTAATGACAAGGCCAGGTCAAAAAAGACACCTACCAGGACATGATAAACAGAACAAAAATATAATAACGGGAAGTAATGGAAAGCAGAGGAATGTATGATAACAAAGCAGTTTAATAACATAATTAATGATGAAAAAGTAAGCATAAAGATAACAAAATGAAGCAAATAACGAGAATCACAAATAATAAAATATGGACAAACTAGTGAGACAAGAAAGAATAAAAGCAACAAGAACGATTCATCCAAGAACTCTTTTCAATATGAAATGCACATCAAGAATCACAACCGAGGTTCTGCCTCGCATTCACATTTGTCGATTTAAATCACAATCTTTCCTTATACCGCGTGAGCCTTACATTTAGATAGTTTTGAGAATATTTTTTCCGAAAAGCTACACGCACTTTAGCCCACCTTATGTCTCTCGTGTGGCTTCAAGTAATTCCCTTACTAGCAACACGCACATAAATCACACCTTATGCCGCCGCATGCACATTAACCTCTATCCTTATACCGCCGCATGCGCAAATCTAAGATATATTCATGAAATATAGTTGGAAGTTGATTAGAATCACTTACCTAATGTTTGTAGATGAAAATCCCCTCTCCAAATTGCCTCCCACCGAATCTAGGGTTCTAAAATGTGAGAAGCGAGACTAAATCCTGACTTTCCATCCCTGATGAAGAAATCCTCGCAAATGCGGCCACTGACAGCCTAAGAGGAAGTCCTAGATGCGACATTGGCTTCGTATTTGCGAAGCCTATCCTTATTGCGAATGCGACACTTTTTTCTCAAATGTGAGCCTAGCCAATACTGAAAATATTCGCAATTGCGATCCTTGGATCGCAATTGCGACGCCTGAGACCCCCTGGTTGGATCGCAATTGCAACACCTGAGACATCAACACACCAGCAGTTCTATTGTCAGTCCAAACCATTCCGCACGAAATCTAAAAATATCATATGAACTCGTTCACATGATCAAAACATAAAAATAACATCTAGAACTACGAATCGGATACCAAAACGCATGAATTTTAAAGTAAAGTTCAAGAATTTCTAGAATTGCAACTAAGCGTTCGAATCTTATCAAATCAACTCCAAATGATACAAAAGTTTGCAGACAAGTTCTAAATAGCATAACGGACCTATTCCAAGTCCCAAAATCCAATTCCAAAATTGATAGTCAAAAGTCAACCTACGGTCAAACTTCTAAACCTTAAATTGCTAATTTTCGACAAAACAACCCAAATCAAACTACAGACTTCCGAATTCTATTCTTGGCATACACCAAGCCCAAAATCACGATACGAAGCTATTAGAGCCATCAAAACACTGTTCAAGGGTCGTTTTCACAAAAGTCAAAGTTTGGTCAACACTTCTAACTTAAACTTCTAAGCCAAGAACCAAAGGGTCTAAATCAACCCGAAATCTTTTCGGAACAAAATCAATCAACCCAACAAGTCATAAAACCAAAATTACACATGTGTGAAGCATCAAAAGTGAAAATGAGGTGCAATTATACAAAATCACCGATCGTCGTTACACAACTGTACCTTTCTAGACTCATGAAGAAACATTCACGCGTATCATCTACATATGTAAATTCATGCATTTTACATATGCATGACTTGTTTGTGTATTTTTTGATTTTTGGACAATGTTAGATTGATGTAAATATTGATTCTTTATCATGCATAAGCATTTCAGAATCAAGTAGGAGTATTCATAAAAATGCTATTTGAGAATCGATGTGAAGTTGGGTCCTTATCATGCATGGACACTCTATATTCATGTAGAATTATTCAAGTTAATGCTACTTGGTGCATATCTCCTTTGTATGTGAATTTGATGTATTTGTGTATGCTTTTGACCTAGTTATTTGAAAAAACATGCGTATTATCTTCTTCATTGGTTGTACACCTTATTATTTATATCTGTTGTTCCTAGATTATTTCTTAGCTATTTCTCTATTATTGTTTATGCTTATGAGCTGCACAAGTTATATAAGTGAGTATCTCCTGAATAAGTTTTTCCACTACTTTATTGAGGTTATCTTGATACTTATTGAGTACATGAGATCGATTTTACTCATACTATACTTCTGCACTTTGTATGCAGATTTTAGAGCAAATGGTTGCAGAGTTTGAGGATGAGCATTGAAGACATCAATGTTCCAGTTACTAGCTACCATTTGTTCATGGTAGCCTAGAATTTTGTACCTTCGATTTATGTATATTCAAATAGATAATGTATTTTCTTTATACCGATATTATAATTCTTAATCTTAATTGCTCGTTACTTCTACCGCCACATCTTAAGGTAGTTTGTATTGAATTTTGTATTCTTATTTCTTTAATTATCTTATGATCTTCAGACTGGGTGATGTTATATGTTGGTTGCCTTACCTAGGAGGTTGGGTTAGGTTCCATCAAGACTTGGTGAAATTTGGATCATGACATTCTTCAATTTTTTCGAGGTAACTTCAGAAAATCGGATCTTAAGTAGGTCTATCTATTTAATGCAACTTTAAAATTGGATATGAGTTCTTCTATTTTTGCAATGCAACTTCAAAAAAAAAAAATCGAATCTTAAATAGTTCTATCTCTTGC
Organism: Nicotiana obtusifolia; assembly: GCA_002018475.1. Classification (NCBI taxonomy): domain Eukaryota; kingdom Viridiplantae; phylum Streptophyta; class Magnoliopsida; order Solanales; family Solanaceae; genus Nicotiana; species Nicotiana obtusifolia. The sequence goes on from MCJB01048074.1 coordinate 15,530, forward strand.
AACTTAAAAAAAAAAATCGGATCTTAAATAGTTTTATCTTTTTAATGCAACTTCAGAAATCATATCTTAAGTTCTTCTATCTATTCAATGCAACTTCAGAAAATTCGAATCTTAAGTAGTTCTATCTCTTTGATGCAACTTCAGAAATCAGATCTTAAGTTTTTAAACATAAATTTGTTCTTCGAATTTCAATAATCTAACATACAATCCAGCGCCTAAATCTACTCTAAATGAGCTTAAATTTGGAACATAACTTTAAATTATCATAAAGAACAAATTCCAATCATCAAATTAACAAAACAACAACAAATCTAACACATTCATTTCGCAACTAAGAAGAAGAAGACGAAGAAGAAGGAGAAGAAGGAGAAGAAATCCTAAGCACAACCTACTGTGGTGTTTTACAACTAAGAAGAAGAAGAACAAGCCAAACCGCTCCCCAATACATAAGGTGTGAATACAGAGAAGAAAGCAACAACGAAACTCCTGGATACATGGGACATGAATACAGAGAAGAAGAAAGCAGCATCAAAGAAGAAGAGCAAATCATGTATGATGTTACCTAAAAATTGAGTATTCGTTAAATTTTCGTAAAAAAAAATAGATACAAATTAATTGCGAGTGATCAAATAGGACATCTCGTAAAACTTTTACCTTGTTCTCTCACTTTTAAATAAGTAAAAAAGAAAATCAAATCCACGTGCGAACCCTACTAGAATCGATTACACGTGCGGGATGGTGTTTAGAGCATTACATTGTCCCTAATCACTTGCGTAAGCATTATTCCGGCCTTGAGATATTGAGTTGTTTTTTCAAATTCTTTCCCACGTTATATATACGAACAGTAGGACTTAAACATGCATTAATGACGAGAGTGATCTTGAAAAAAATAATAATAATAAAATACAGACCACCAGGACTCTAAAAGACTAAAATATGTTTTAACAGTTCCGAGATCGCAGATCTACATGATTTGGTCAAAAAGAGAAAAAAGTCACAGAAAAAGACACAAATAAGAGTATCACTTTTCACCCTCATATCTTGACTTCCCTTGCACAAAACCTCCCATCTTTTTCTCTTTCTCTCTTTTCAGTCTCCTGGCAATCTAAGATTTAAAATTTGAAAAATCGTCATGTGTCTTTGCTCATTCTTTTGGAGTTTTGAGTGATTAAACAGGAAAACGGGAATAAAAAGACGACGGAAAGACTTGGAATGCCTTTGTACTATTTTCTGAATGCTTTTTTTTTTTTTTTGAATGGGTTTGTACTTGCACACTAGTTCCCATCTGAATTACTAACCAGTTACCATGATAGACAAATTGAGCATATTCTTCCCAAACTCTAATATAATCATTAAGAAAATTTTACATTATCTCTATACCGTGGAAGAATATGATGGGTCAACTAATTTGAGATAATAAAACTAAAGATGTTAAAATCTGAATCACGTTGGATTTAAGATCACGTTATTCATCTATTCCAAATTGAAGGAGCATTTTCTTATGCCACGTCAGCTAGAAATATTTATTTTCTTAAGAAGAAATGTTTCAACATGAATTCTTACCGGAAAAGAAAAGTAACAGGAAAAACCAAAAGACTAACAAAAAGTTCTACCAACTTATTTAAATAATTTTACGACAATCTTTTTTCACTTTTTAATTTTATAATGGAACTTTCAAAATCAAGAAAGAGACTACATGTTTATCCAATTATAATGAATATTTAAATCTTAATATTATCTTCGAGATCCGCTAATCGCGTGCCATTGCATACAAAGTAACTCATGATTCATGAACCTCATTATGAATTGTTTAGTCCTCATTTTGTACGTCAACATATTCAATTTTGAATTGGCATAGTAGCTGCTTTAAATTATCTTAAATATTTCGCATAGATTACTTCCACTAGGTTCTTTTTCTTTTTCTTTTGTTTTCCTTTTTTTCAAAGTTAAGCTTGACCCCACTATACTTTATTATTGGCAGCACTGAAAATGTAGAGGGTTAAATTTTGAAATGGTATAGGACTATGTTTTACTTCCAATCATAGACACAACATTTATGTCCGAAAGCTTTCTGTAAAAGCATCAATATCGATTCATAATATCGACGAACACTTTGTACCATGTTTTTATCTTCTCAACTGATTTGTGTTTTATCTAAATTTTGGGTGCATGGATCTGATTCTTTTACGCATTCTTTAGTCTCCAGTTGCAGAATAAGTAATGCACAAAGTAAAGAATACAAATATTTTACGTGGAAAACACCCGACTCAAGAGGTGAAAAAGCCACGACCTACTTCCTAGTACGATTTTTTCTCAAACTTCACTACAACTCTGAGCCAAAACAATAATGTTTACAAACTCTTGTAAACCTAAGGATTACCTCTAACCCTTGTAGTAACCAGCCACAGGCTGTTGCGACAACTTCAAGTTAACTCTAACTTGAACAATATAACATAAAGTACCTAGTATAAATGCTTCTAAAGAAAGTTGAAAGCTACAACTCAAAAGTCCTACTACAATTGAACTAGAATAAAAGACAGACACACGGAACTGGTTCTTCTATCTGGTTCATGTAGCTCCAGGTTCGCACACTTGAAACACATAAGAATTGATTGCAAAATGCCTTGCTATTTTGCTCTCAATTCTTTCTTAACTCAGCGTTTGTGTGTCACCTGCAAAAGAGAACACGGCTGAAATATATAGAGTTAGTGGGATTAGGATTAACTAGAGTTCTAATGCTTTACTCTTCCTTGGGTGGAAGAGTTCTAGTTTACTTCAAACTCTAACTCTTTCTTTATCTAGGTTAGAGTTCTCTTGAAATAAAGAGTCCTATTCTTTATCACTTATGCAACCTTTTCATTCAGGGAATACCATATATAACCGCTTATGCTTATCCCTTGCACGTGCATGCCTTTTGCTTGAATCTGCATGTGCCCTGTGTACACTGTCCATGGACTTGGTTCATGCATGTGTTCCTTTGTCAATCATCAAAACCAAAATCACTTAGGTCAATAAATTCTCCCTTTTTAATGATGACAAACTCTATTTTTTTTAGAAGCATAGAACCTGTTTCAATACAACACTTTCCATTTAAAGTCACAAATCATCAAAGACCAAGTTTGTTAGGTTATAAACATCACAGTCCAAAGCAAAAGAACAACCTATCTTCCCTCTTGTGGCATCATCTGAAAGTTGCATAATTTAGTTAAGTCACCAGATTTTAGCAGAACTTACTCATGACCATTGAGGCTACTTCAAATGCAATCATGGATTCAAGTTTCTCTTATCAATCTAAGGATATTATCCATTTAAGAAATATCAACAAACAATTATAGCAGAAACAATAAATTTCATTGATAAGATTCTTACACAAAGCATAAAAAGAAATAAAAGCACTAAACCATGAGCAAAAAGCAAAGAAAAAACGTCCCACTTGGGTCACTGATTACAAACTAGGATAGGAAGAGTTTAAAACTGGAAAAGAACAGGTTCTTAGTTTCTGGCCTGAATCAGCTTCAACATGTCTTGAAGAATGCCCTCATTCTTCTCTTTCTCCTTTGCAAGCTCAAACCTGAGAGAGTCCCCCTCAGTTTGTACTTCAGCCAGCCTCTTCTTCAGCCTCTCAATCTCAGCATCCCTAGCCCCACCACTCTCCTGCTCCAATGCTCTCACTTTGCTGTTCTTGGGCGCCTTCTTGGATGAACCAGGTTCTTTGGGAGCAGCAAGGACCTCATAGTCACAGTCAGTCAAAGTGCTGGCCCTAAAATAGTCTTTACTTGTGCACACATCCCACTTCTTGAGGAGAATCTTAAAGTGAGAAAGCACAGCAGTGAGGATAAAGCCATAGGGGATGGCATGAGCTTTAGTGCCACAAACCACCCTATTAAATAGCTTAATTATGAACCTTCAGCCAGTTGATCTACATCCCACTATCTAAGCACTCCACAAGGACCAGGTCCATGAAGGTAGCAATGTGCCTTCTCTCCTGCCTGGGCAGAACCATTTTGTTGAGAAACTCAAAGAGCACTTTGTGAGCAGGTTTCATTTCACTTTTATACACAGCCCTGGGTTCTTGCTCCAAGTCCCTATCAGCAAACTTCCTGTAATGGCTAGTAAAGTAGGAAGACCTTCTAGACTAGGCCACTTCAGCTTGGTGTAGTCATTGTACCCCTCAACAGGTACAGCTTGAATCTCCCATAGCTATTTATCATCAAAGCTCACCTTTACTCTTTACACTTCACTATTAACCCTTCCATGCACAATCTCACAATTTGTAAAGAACTCAACAATCTCAGCTCAGGCTAATCTCCCTTCCAATTGAAGGAGAATGTCCTTCCAGCCCCAAATATCCAATTTCTCCAGCAACAAGACCATACCTTCCTCTTCTAAATCACTAAGGAGTCTCCCTTTTAGAATTGTTCTTTTTTCGAATTTCACAGCCTCCACTTCCTTAGCCTCTTCCTCATCAAGAAGGACCAGGTTCATCTCATCTATATCAATAGTCTCACCCATCTTTTTCTTTCCTTTAGCAGCTTTCATTGCATTCTCAGCTAAGGCCTTTTCTAGGTCGGCTTCAGTCTTCCTTCTCTGACTCCTTGTAGTTCTTCCTCTTGTGAGAGAAGTCTCTACAGGGATAGAAAAGGCAGCCTATCTCTTCTTGCCACCCATTTCCTTTGTAGGGATGTTAACTCCAACACTCTTTTTCTTCTTTGGATTGTAACTATCAGACACTTTCTTCAGTAAGTCATGGAGGGGTTCTTTCCTAGATGGAACAAGTTCTTGGAACCTTTAACTCAACCTAATCTGCCCCTCTGCTGCACTAGCATCTTCAGACCTAATGCCTCCTTCGCTAATACTCCCTTCTTCCTCAACAACCTCCTCACTCCACAACATCATTGCCCCAGTTTCTTCACTTAAACCAGTAGAAGTGGGTGAGACAATTTTAGCCACTCTTTCCTTTCCCTTTTCCCTCACATCCTCGACAACCTCACTCTCCTTTTCTTTTCCCCTTTTATTTTTACCACTAATTTTTTCAGACTCATATTCTACACCAGCAATTGTACCAACCAATACAAGCCTTTTCTCAAGATTTTCAGCAATTTCAGAAGCAATAGCAGAAACTTTTAACCCAAAAGTTACTTGTCTAGTTTCAGAAGAAACTGGTTCTTCCCCCTTTGTCGCAGACTTGAAGTACTCATCTAATTTTTGGGGTTCCTCTGCTTGACTGGCCTGTAGCTTCTCATTCAACTTCTTCTACTGTTCACTACCAGCTACTGTTTTACAAGCAAGCATCTTGACATGCCCTTTCTTTGGGGTTTGGGTGGTTGAAGGTATAGGTGAAAATTCTTTGTGTGGTGAGGTTGGGTTTTTCAGTGTTCTTGGTGATTTCAGGTAAAGAGGCCATTGGATCACTATGGATAGACGAAGAAGGTTGAGAGAGTTTTAGGTTTTAGAGGCTTTGGTCTGTTGGAAAATGAGAGATGAGAGAAGATGATAATTGCAGATCAATATAAAGGAGGGCAGGTTGAGTGTATAACGACACTTTTTGAAGTTTAGAGGTCTATTATGCTTTAAAAGACGTTGGGATCTTCCTTCGATTGTTGGAAATTATGGCGCGTGGGATTTTGTTTGGTGAAATTGATTCATTTGTAACAGATTGGTTCAAAAAGAGGTTGGGATAAAATGGGACTCCTTTATTTCAAAATACACAGAATGTAGAATACATACCTTATAAGCACGATGAACCAGGTTCTTCATTGAATGTTCTCTTGGGGAAGACTGATTTTTTCAAGAAATTGTGGGTAATATTATTAGACACCAGTGAGACATTTTAGTACATGACACAAGAGTATACTAATAGAAGTATGTGACTGAGCAATATCTAATTTAATTATTTAAAAAATTCACAGATTATCTAACCAATCATTGAGTTAAAACCGGTTTCTTTTAGGCGATCTTAATCATCCCTAATTCTAACATGTTCCTTTCAAAGTGATCTCTACTTAGAGCTTTTGTGAAGATGTTAGCTATTTTCTTATCAGTAGCACAAAATTCCACAATGATCAAACCCTTCTCAAAGTTGTCCCTAAAAAATGATGCCTAACATCTATGTGCCTAGTTCTTTTGTGATGAACCGGATTCTTGGTCATACGAATTGCACTAGTGTTGTCACAAAAGATGGGGATACAACCTACATCAATTCCAAAGTCCATTAATTGCTGATTAATCCACAATAATTGAGGCAGCAACCATATACTCAGCTTCAGCAGTAGACAAAGCCATAGAGTCTTGCTTTTTGGTGGTCGAAGATACAAGACATGAGCCAAGAAAGTGTGTCATACCGAAAGTGCTCTTTCTATCCACAATAAAATCTGCATAATCAGCATCATCATATCCCACTATATAAAAATTACTACATTTTGAATACCATAGGCAGAGATCAGTGGTGCCTTTTAGGTATCTCATGATCCTCTTGACAACCTTCAAGTGAGACTCTTTTGAATTTGCCTAAAATCTGGTACAATGGCCTACACTGAAAATAATGTCAGGTCTAACAACGTAAGATATAACAAAGATCCAATCATTCCCCTATACATCTTCTGATCAACAGATGAAACTAGGTTCATCCTAATCCAATTTCATGGTTGTTGTTATAAGAGTATCAATTTCTTTGGAATGTTCCTTTTTTAACCTTTTAAGCAATTCTTTCACATAATTCTGCCGATGGATCATAGTTCTATTCGAATTTTGTTTAATTTGTAAGCCTAAAAGAAAATTAAGATCACCCATCAATACTCATTTCAAATTCACTCCCCAATAGCTTAGCAAATTCTTTACTTAACCTATCAGTTATTGCTCCAAAGATTATATCATCAACATATATTTGAACTATCAAGAGATCTTTACCTTTTCTTTCAAGAATAAAGTATTATCAATTTAACCTCTCTTGTAGCCATGCTCAAGCAGGAATTTAGATAACCTTTCATATCATGCTCTTAGAGCCTGCTTGAGCCCAAAAAACGCCTTGTCAAGCTTGTACACATGATCAGGATATTCCTTGCTTTCAAAGCCAGGAGGTTGCTTGACAAACACTTCTTCCTTTAGATAGCCATTGAGGAAGGCACTCTTGACATCCATCATATGGAGAGTGGATTCCATGTACACAGCAAAGGCTATAAGGAGTCTAATAGCTCCCAATCTTGCAACTGGAGCAAATGTCTCATCATAGTCTATTCCCTCTTCTTGACTATATACTTGAACCACCAACCTTGCCTTGTTCCTTGTAACTGTTCCATCTTCATCAGGTTTTTTTTTGAAGACGCATTTAGTGCTAATCACTGTTCTTTCCATGGGTTCTTGGTACCAGATGCCAAACATGACTTCTCTCAAATTTGTTGAGTTCATTTTGCATTGCATTTACCTAATATGTATCCTGCAAAGCCTCGGAAACATTTTTAGGTTTAACAATAGATAGGAAATGTAACGACCAGACCGGTCTTTTTGTGTATTCGCACCCCGTTTCCCCTTTTGATGTTTCATACATGTGCATTTGTGATTTTATGACTTGCGGGGTTGGTTAGTTTTGTTCCAAGAAGATTTTGGATTGATTTGGACCCTTTGGTTCTTGGCTTAGAAGCCCAAGTTAGAAATGTTAACTAATGTTTGACTTTAATGAAAACAACCACGGAACGGTGTTTTGATGGCTCCTATATGTTTGTATCGAGATTTTGTACTTGGGTGTATGTCAGAAATTGAATACAAAAGTCCATAGGTTGATTTGTGTTGTTTTGCGGAATCTTGGCAATTTGAGGTTTAGAAGTTTGACCATAGGTCTATCAGGTTCAGAATTTAGTTTTGGTACTTGGAATAGGTGCGCCATGCTATTTAGAAATTTTTTGCAAAATTTGGTGTCATTTCGAGTTGATTTGTTAGGTTTCGGACGCTTGGTTGCAATTCTAGAAGTTCTTGAACTTTTCTTTGAAATTCTTGCATTTTGATGTCTGATTCATAGTTCTAGATGTTATTTTTTTGTTTTGATCGCTCGAGCGAGTTCGTATGACGTTTTTATACTTGTGTGGATATTTGGTTTAGATCCTCGAGGGCTCTGATGAGTTTCCGACGTGTCGCGAAATGTTTTTGAACTGAATCTGAACTACTGGTGTGCTGATTCTTCTTGTGTCGTAGTTGGGAACACCAACATCACAATTGCAACTTTAGCAGGGGTCTCAGGTATCGCAATTGCGAAGTTGACCTGCGTTGGGGTAGTTTTGCATTTGCAACATTTTTGTCGCTTTTACGAGGGAAGCAGTCTTCGCAATTGCGAAACCCACGTCGCATTTGAGACTTCCCACATAGATAGTTAGTGCCGCATTTGCGAGGTATTCTTCGCAATTGTGAGAGTTCGCAATTGTGAACCCAGTGTCACTACTGCGACACATGCAACTGAACATAAAGGCTGAAAAGTCGGGATTTAGTCTCATTTCTCATATTTTAGAACCCTATACTCGGTAGGAGGTGACCTGGAGAGGGAATTTTCATCTACAACTATTGGATAAGTGATTTTAATCAATTTTCAACTATATTTCATAATTATATCTTAGACTTATTATTAGATTTATGAGAATCAAAGAGGAAATTTTGGGAAGTTTTTTCAAAGTAATGAAAAATGAAGATTTGGGTTTTGAGAGTCGATTTGGACTCGGATTTGAAAACTAATCACATATTTGGACTCGTGGGGTTATGGGTAGTCAGAATCTACCCTTAGACCCAGGTTTTGATCGGGCAAGCCCAGAGTTGACTTTTGTTGACTTTTGAGAAAAGTGTAAAGATCATAGCTTTATCTATTATAATTGGTTTCCCTTGCATTATTTGATGATATTACGTCATTTTTGGTTAGATTTGAGCCGTGTGGAGGTGAATTTTAGGGGAAAAGCTATTTTCAAGGATTGATTTGGCCTAGTTGAGGTAAGTATCTTACCTGACTTTGTGTGGAGGAACTAACCTTTAGGATTTGGGTTGATTTTGTTTTATGTGATATGTGGAAGATGTGTACGCGAGGTGACAAGTGTGTACACGGGCTATATGTGGTATTTGACCGGTTTAGGTTATGTAGACTCTTTTTATGCCTTTAGTTGAATTATCATAACATGTTATATTTTTTATTGCTAATCTACTCTTACCTGTGTTAATCTACTCTTATGTGCTTTATTTGACGTTCTTATCACTTGTTCTATCTCGTACTCGTCATATTTGCCCTCATATGATTTTTGAAGTTTTCACCTCCCTTATTGTCCTGTTATTCTTACTTGAAGTTTTCATTTCATGGGAATTATCTTCTTGTTGGATTATTGACATTGAAGTTGTGAAAGCTTTTATCACATTGAGGTTGAAGTTGTCGATTTTGAGATACTTTTCCTTGTTGATCTTTTTTCATTTATTTTGTCATTATTGGGATTTCTTATACACATTGTGATTGAGCCATGGACTAATTATTGTGAAAATATTGGTCTTGTTGATTTGGCAAGCTGTGGCATATAGGCACTATTATTGTGTTGTGATATTGATACACACACGATGGTATAAGGATAGGGGTTGATACGCATGTGGTGAGATAAGATGGGCTTGATACGTGTGTTGCTAGTAAGGGAATTACTTCAAGCCACGCGGTGAGATAAGGGGGCTAAAACGCGTGTAGCTATTTCAGAAAAATGATTTTCAAAACTAAATGCAAGGCTCACGCGGTGATATAAGGAAAGATTGCGATTGAAATTGTGAAATGTGAATACGAGGCGATACCTTAGTTGTGATTCTTGTTGTACATTCCATGTGGAAAAGGTTTATTGGTTGAACAATTCGTGTTGTTTTCTTCCTTGTCATACCTGCTCTTATCTGTATTTGATTACTTGTGGTTCGTATTATGTGTTCCCTTCTTGTTGCCTTTTTGCTTTAAATTTTTTCATTAGCTTATGTTATTAAACTACTTTGTTATTATTCAGTTTTTCGCTTTCCGTTACTTGTCTTTATTATATTTTGTTCCATTTATCTTATCCTAGTAGGTGTCTTGACCTGGCCTCATCACTACTCTATCGATGTTAGGCTTGATACTTATTGGGTACCATTGTGGTGTACTCATACTACGCTTCTGCACATTTTTGTGCAGATCTAGGTACATCTGCTCGTGCCGCACACTAGTGATCATTCAGCTATTTTTGGAGACTTCAAGGTATACCTGCTCGACGTTCGCAGACCTAGGAATCACATTCTGCTATCTCTTATTACTATTTATCCTTTATTCAGACAGTGATGTCTATGGATATTTTAGTACTTTTCTGTAGAGTTTATGACTCAGTTTCTCTGGGTTTTGGGAAATATTGTATTGTGGTTCAGTATTGAGATCCTTATGAGACTTATCATTTTATATCTTGTTTTTTGTCGTTGTATTTATTTCTTATTATCTTTTTTTTAGGCTTGAGACTAGGTGCCATCACGATATCCTAAGGTGAAAATTTGGGATCATAACAGGAAAGCATCAAAAGCACAGAGGTTCTTTAAAGAGGACCTAGTTTGGATTTCAAAGGTTGAATCGGACTTTATGTTCCCAAAAGGATGAGAACTTTGATACTTATAAGGTTTCACAACCAACTGGTTTTCTCTAAATGTTCCTTCAATATTTTGTTGCTGAGGAACAGGTTCATGGACAGGTTCCCTCGAGGTTTAAGAATACGTTACTCTTTGTTCAGTTCCCCCTGTCAGATTTCCCTTGGTGGAAGCACTTGTTCCTTCATGTGGTGCAGCTTCAGGTTGTACTGTAGTTTCATTTGGGTTTCTTACCAACCCAATTTCTTCATTATCTTGTTCTTGCCTCTCATTGAGAAAGGTAGTTTTATAAAAAACAACATGTAAATTTTCTTCAATACACATAGTTCTCTTGATATATATCTTATAAGCTTTACTATGTGAAGAATATCCTAAGAATACTCCCTCGTCATTTTTGGGATCAAACTTACCTAGGGAGTCCTTTTCATTGTTGTGCACAAAGCACTTGCATCAAAATTCTCTAAGGTGGGATAAATTTGGTTTTCTCCCTTTAAGTAACTCATAAGGACTTATATCAACTAGAGGTCTAGTCATGCACCTGTTTATGATTTAGCATGCAGTGTTCACAGCTTCTGCCCAGAAGCTATGAGGCAATTTACTAGCAAGTAGTATAGTCCTAGCCATTTATTCCAAAGTCCTATTCTTTCTTTCAGCTACTCATTTTGTTGTGAAGTTCTAGGAGCAAAAAAATCATGATCTATTCCACGCTCATCACAAAATTCAGAAAATTTAGCATTCTCAAACTCAGTACCATGATCAGACCTAATTGATGCAAGTTGGTTACCTAGTTGTTTCTGAGTTTTTCTGACAAATGAAATGAACATGTAAAATGTTTCATCTTTAAATGTTAAAAAACAGTGTACAAGTAAACCTAGAATATCATCAGCAAGCACCATAACAAATCTCTTACAACCTCTGCCCATTGTCCTCATTAGTCCACAAAGATCCATATTGACCAATTCCATCGACGTGGTAATACTTACCATTTTCTTGCTTTTAAAAGAGGATCTTGCATGCTTCCCCCTTGCACAAGCCTCACAAAATTTGTATTCCTTGAACTTAATGTTCGACAATCCTATCACCAAGCCCTTAGAGACTAGTTTGTTGAGTTGACTTAATCTTGCATGTCCAAGTCTCTTGTGCCAAGGGAGGGGATCATTGTCCAACACACTTAAGGAAGTAAGTTCATTATCTGAAAGTGTGGACAGATCCACCACATATATGTCATTCACTATTTTTTCCTGCAAAACTATCTTGTCAGTGGTAAGACTCTTGTGCCAAAGGAAGGGATTATTATCCAACACACTTAAACAGTGAGTTCATTATTTGAAAGTGTGGACAGATCCACCACATATATGTTATTCACTGTTTTTTCCTGCAAAACTATCTTGTTAGTGGTAAGATTTATCACAAAGCATTTTGTAGAGGTTAAAGCTACCATGTTACCTCTATCACACAGTTGTGAGGCACTTATTAGGCTGTATTTCGGTCCATCTATCAAGTAAACATTCTCAATAGAGTGAGAGTCATATTTACCTACCTTTCCAACCCCAATGATCTCACCTTTCTTTCCATTTCCAAAGGAGACATTACCTCCTTTAAGGTCCTCAAGTGAAAGGAACTGCTTCTTACTTCCTGTCATGTGCTTTGAGCTAGGGGTATCAATAGTTCGGTTCGGTCGGTTATTATATAAAATATATAATGTACTAATTTTTCGGTTATTCTATTATGTATAACCAAAATTAGACTTTTCGAAACTATCCCAATCATGTCGGTTTCTCTTCGATATCGGTACGGTTTGGTTAATTTTTGGTATTTATTTTAAATATCATGTGAAAGTCACTAGTAGAAGTAAAATGCAATAACATACGTACTTTTATAGGACTTAAAAAACTCTCTAGATATTTTTACTGTTTAAAGGGTGAAAAATTAAGAAAACATGAAAGATGGATAGAGTATAGATCCATCAGCTATTCTACAGCAGCATAAAAGAAGCTAAGCAAAGACAAAGAAAATATAAATGACACGAGCGAAAAGATATTAATCAAGCTAAGACTCAACAATAAAGTCTAAAGAAGATTAAATATTCAAAAAGATAAATCTAAATCTTACGAAAGGAAACATATTCAATACATTATAGTTTGCTACTCATAATCGCTAGATTACTTTGTGTCTTGCTAGTAAATATGCTGGAAATAATTTAGTTTTAGTAGGAGTAGCATAATAAGTTTGAAAATTAGGATTTCGAGTTTAATTAATTGTTGGCTTGTAATCGTTTTCATAATTCCAAGGTCTAAGGAAAATTTTAATGCTTTATTATTTTCAACTTAATATATAAATATATTTTTCACATGTAAATTTATTCATACGGTTCAGTATTTTTTGGTTTATTTTCATAAAATAAAAAATCTAACCTAATTATCGGTACGGTTATAGATTTATATAAAACCTACGATTTTATTTAAAAAAAAATAAAATCGATTCGGTACGGTACGGTTCGATTGGATTAGTCGGTTTTTAATATCCATTGACACCCCTACTTTGAGTCGCCACTATCCATGTACCATAGTTGACTTCTCTCCATCACTTGGACCTTCAAAAGGAAATCAGGGGTTAGTCTTAGGAACTCAAACTAGCTTGGGTACCTTTCTATAAGCAAAAGGATAAATCAAATTCTTTTTAGCCCAACTTGGTACCCTATTTTTCCCTAAAACAAAATCTTTGTTCTTTTGACTTGCATTTTGTTTTGCAGTGCAATCACTCTTATAGTGACCAGTGTTACCACTGTGTGTGCAAATTTTATTCCCATGAAGAGTGATGTAGTTGTTTTTGGGATCCCACTTAGGTGCAGAGTTCCCAAAGCCAAGTCCCCTTCTGTTGCTACTATGGTCTTCTTGTAGCCATGAAAGTTCATAAAAGGACCCGTTCCATTTACATGTTATATCCAGCTCATGCTTAACATTAGTCAAATCCTATTTCAAAGAGCTATTTCTTTACCTGTTCTGAGCTACAGTTTTAGATTTTCAGATCTAAGTTCTAGAACAGATGTGTCAAGTGCACGAACCTGGTTCTTCAACACAGCATTTTCATGATCAGCTTCACAAGCCCTAAGTTCCAGGTTTTTGCACTTTGCTTTCAAAATGACACACTCCTTAGACAACTGTTCCTTTTCATTATTCACTTTTTCAGACTCATCAATTAATTCCAGCGGTAATTCAAATAATCTTTCTTTAGATAAAAACTTAATTTTATCTTTTAATTAAAAGACACTTACCTCACGTTCTTCATTAGATTCTCCAATAGCCGTTAGAGCTCATTCATCATCATCATCATCATATATCCGAACTCTCATCTGAACTCTCTCCAAGAAGCAACCATAGCCTTGGTTAATCCTTTGTTGTTACCTTTCTTGGGATCAACCTGTTCCTTCTTCCTGTTCCTACGTTCAACTCTTTCCCTTTTCCATTCAATTTCCCACAAAGGACAGTTCTTGATTATGTGATTAGTCTTTCCATAAATGTAGCATCCATCATTAGCCTGCTTCTTGGAGCTCTTGTCTTGTAGCATCCACTTCTTGAAGTACCCTTTCCTCTCCTCAGGTACTTTTTGAAGTCTTTGGTAATCATTATCATTTCATCATCTTCCAAGTCAGAACCTCCAGTATTTTGTATGTCAGACGCTTTTTCTTCTTAGGCACATCCATTTTCATGGTTTGTCTTCTAAGTTCATAAGCTGTGAGAATTCCGATCAACTCATTCAAAGAAAGTGTAGCAATATTCTTTGACTCCTGAATGACAGTGATCTTGCTTTCCCATGTGATTGGCGAGACCGTAGTTAGTATCTTTTGAACCCTCTCATCTTCAAGGATAATCCTTCCACGAGACTTTAGTTCATTGTTTCAACGTAATGAACCTTGTGTACATCTCCTAAATGGTTTCTCCATCTCTCATGGCAAAGTTTTCATACTGAGAGGATAGTAGGGTTCCTCTTGATCTCTTCACCTGAGTTGTTCCTTCATGGGCCACTTGTAATTTTCCCATATTTTCTTGCAGTGGAGCAACCTTGGATTTGGCTGGACATCTAGACCAAGTCCATAAACAAGCCAGTTCTTGGCTTTAGCGTTCTTTTTCCACTTCTTCAAGTCCTCAGCATTGCAATCAGCTCTTGTCTTTGGCACATCTTCTCCTTCAGCATTTTTCTTCAAAGCAGACTGTGGACCATCAGTAATTATGTCCCATAGCTTGTAGTCCTCTGCTTTTATGTGATCTCTCATCCTTGTCTTCCACCAAGATTAGTGCTGGCTATTGAAGAGTGGTGGCCTAGCAGTGGACTGCCCTTCCCAATTTTTAGGTGGTGCACTCATTTTGATCTTTTCCTAAGGTGTTAGCCACTTTAAGGATAACCTGCTCTGATAGCAGTTAATGTTTATACTTCAATACCACATTTTGGGGGAGGGGGGGGGGGGGATTTG
>MCJB01048074.1:30616-85652 GCA_002018475.1 Nicotiana obtusifolia
GGGGGGGGGGTGATTTGTGTGGTGTCCAATTTTTATGTGTACTAGATTATATAAGGATTTGGTTCTTCTATGCGTTCTTTAGTCTACAGTTGCCAAATAAATAATGCAGAAAGTAAAGAACAAAAGTATTTTTACGTAGAAAACACCTGGCTCAAAAGGTGAAAAAATCATGACCTACTTCCCAATAAGATTTATCCCAAAACTACACTACAACTTTGAGCCAAAACAGCAATTTTTACAAACTTTTGTAAGCCTAGGGATTACATCAAACCTTGCAGCAACCAGCAACAGGCTATTGTGACAGCTTCAAGTTAATTCTAACTTGAACAATATAACATAAAGTACCTAGTACAAATGCTTCTAAGAAAGGTGAAAGGTACAACTCAAAAGTCCTACTACAATTGAACTAGAATAAAAGACAGACACACGGAACTGGTTCTTCTATCTGGTTCATGTAGCTTCAGGTTCATAGACTTGAAACACAGAGGAATTGCTTTCAAATGCCTTGTTATTTTGCTCTCAACTGTAGCTTAACTTCAGCGTTTGTACGTCACCTGTAAAAGAGAATAACTAAAATATATAAAGTTTGTGGGATTAGGATTAACTAGAGCTCTATTGCTTTATTCTTCCTTGGTGCACTACTAGAAATTCGAGAAAAATCATCCACAAATATCGATCAAAATCGGTCAATAATGGCCAATAACCGTCCAAAACGCGACCATTTAAGAGTGGTCGGTATTTTGAAGGTCGAAAGAGCATACCGACCAAAGTCTATCGGAAATTACCGACAAACATTAGTCGGTATGCTCTACACGACCAACTGATAATTTAATTGACTTTCCGATAAATAATGATTGGAATGTTATTTTAATAATTTAATTTTACCGACCAACGTTGGTTGGTGTTTTAAATTTATTAATTTTGCTTATCGACCAATTTTTGTCGGTATTGGAAAATATATTTTTTTAAAATAATTAAAATTTATAAATATCGACCAACGTTGGTCGATTATCTGGACAGAGCAGCCAACTTACCGACCAAAGTTGGTCGGTAATGTTGAATTTCTGGGAATTCATTGTGCATTAACCGACCAACATTGGTCGGTATTTTGCAATTTAAATTTTTTTTATTAGTTACCGACCAATGTTGGTTGGTTGTCTGGGATTAATTTTGGCAGAAAACACCTATTTTGGTAGATACACCACCTGCCAAATAAAAACAGCATACCAATACCCCCAATTCACATCAAATAACCACCAATTCACCATATACAACGTTTAATTCACCACAAATCCAACCAAACATCCAATTAATACTTTAAATTAATAAATTAAAGTTCAATTAAACATCACAATCCAAAACCAAGCAAAAACTAAGTAATTGCAATAAGTTCAAAATTATTCACTCTAATTCAAAACTAGTTCTATTAGCCTAGTTCAAAGTATATCAAAGTATTGGTCAAAGGGTGTTTTCTACAACATCATCATCATCTGATGAACTTTCATCTACAAGACGGTATAGAGAACGGTCTTGTGGAGGACGAGAGGAACGATCACTGGGAGGATGGAAGGAACGACTACGGGGAGGACGGGGGGAACGATCATGTGGAGGTCGAGCCTCTAGTGATGACTCACGAGACCGGGGCAACGGAAAAGCTCCAGTAGAAAGGAGAGTTATGATATGAGCTTGCATACTAAGGATTGAGCATCTCTAAGCCTTTCTCTTTCCTTGGCTGCTTCTAGCTCGGATGTAAGCTTTGTCACTGTCTCTTGCATAGCCGAGAGGTTGTCCCTATTAAGATCCTCCCCCTGTGAGGAAGTCCCTATTCCTAGCATTCCACACCTATAGCGATGGAATTTTTTCTCAGGAAGCCCGTATACCTTCCCCCTTTTTGGAATGCCAACAGCCTCCAACCATATTCTTTCAGTATCCTCATCTGAAGGTTGGGTTGGCTCGCCCGATGCACCAGCTGGCTGACTACAAATGAATTCCTCCACGTTACTTTGGTAGCGACCCTACATTATTTTAAATTAAATTAGTACTTAAAAATTCTAAAAAAAGTAAATTATAATACTTAAAGAAAATTGAAAGCTTACATATGCAGTCTCTGCCCGGTCCTCAACCCACCTTCTCCATCTCCCTCTTTCTTCTTCTTTAAATTATGCGTCTCCTTGAATAGCTCATCATGGCTCATTATTGGAAGCCCATACTTCTTGTCTTGAAAATAAATTAATTTAGTTAATAAATAGAATTGATATACTTAGAAAAGTAAAATAATTTAAGCAATTACCATCATTCTTCTTATTGTCCCGATGCTGATAGTACCCCCAGTGTGCAAGGAGCCTCCCTTCTCGGATGGACGAGCTTTCTTTCCTTGTTCGTTCCTCTGTAAGAAATCCTCGGTCTGCCATTGCCTTAACAAATCATCTCATAAATGTTGCAGACACCATTCAGGCCTCTTGTTCTTCTTTGTACCATCCGAGAAATGATCGGCCAATCTCTTACGAGCTTTATGATGAAAATTTGCAGCCACTTCCTCGCTGTAGCGGTCTTCCCACACACACTTGCTCTGCATTTCAAAAGTTAAATATTAGATGGAAACATCATAAATATAAATTATAAACTGCTTAAAAAAATATTTATACCTTAAAATGATTGAAAATTTGCTCATTCAGTGAGTATGGGAAATCAGTCCAAGTCGCATAAGGGCTATCATAAAGCTTCATAGCAGTCATCCACCCAGACAACATTCCATATGCAGGAAAATCACTAATAGTCCACATTAAATTAGCACGCATTTTGAAATTTGCTTGGTTGATATGTCATATGTTTCAACACTATCATACCACAATTGGTTTAGCTCATCAATCAAAGGTTGCAAATATACATCAATCAAACTTTCGGATTACGTGAATCGTGAATAATACAATTTAAAAATATATATGGACTAGTCATACACAACTCAGGCAGTAGATTATAAGGTGTAAGAAAGACATGCCAGCATGAATATAGTGTTGCAGATATAGACAAAGGCGTGAAGCCATCCACACACAAACCTAACCGAATGTTCCTTGGTTCACTAGCATAATCTAGATATGTCCTATCAAAGTGCTTCCAAGCTTCTCCATCTGAAGGATGACACATAACACCAGGTGGTCTTCTATTTTCAAAGTGACATCTCATATGAGGAGCAGAACTTATCGACGCATATAACCTCTTTAATCTAGGTATAAGAGACAAATAATGCATTGCCTTCACAATGACCACATTCCCACTGGAAAGTCTCCTGAAACGAGGCGTTTCGCAGAATTTACATCTTTCTAAATTTGCATCATCTTTATAATATAACGTGCAGCCATCTTCACCACAATCAGTTCTCATCGACGAAAGTCCTAACTTAGAAACCAATCTCCTTGTCTTATAGAAATCACCAGGTAAGTTGATATTTGGATCAACTAGTTCACTCATAAGGTCAATGAAAGAGTCCATCGCCGCTTGAGGAATATTCCAATCAGATTTGATACTTAGTAATCTAACTGCAACAGACAGCTCAGAGTGCGAACTTCCTTCACGTAGTGGACG
Organism: Nicotiana obtusifolia; assembly: GCA_002018475.1. Taxonomy (NCBI): domain Eukaryota; kingdom Viridiplantae; phylum Streptophyta; class Magnoliopsida; order Solanales; family Solanaceae; genus Nicotiana; species Nicotiana obtusifolia. The sequence goes on from MCJB01048074.1 coordinate 34,199, forward strand.
ACTAGCTTTCTCTAGCTGTTCATAAAAACGTTTTGAATCATCGTTAGGAGTTTGTTCAACATTTTCATTGGGCTCACCCCCCGGAATGCATCCCAAAAGCATCCCCAGCCATATCCTGAATTCTAGAATCATGATTTCTATTCTCCATTGACCTACTACTTTAACCAATAACCATGTTATAAAATATTCCACGGTTACCATCACTTTCTCCATGATTAACCCACACAAAGTAATTCTCTATAAACCCCTTTCTATAAAGATGAAGCTTAACTTCGTCCGAGTTTTTAAACTTCACACAATCGCACTTGACACAAGGGCACCTAATTACTCCTTTAATTTGGTATGATGAAAGTGACATTACATGTCAAATAAAGTCATCAACCCCTTCTACAAAATACTTCCGCAATCCTCGCCGAATGGGATAATTCCTATTGTACATCCTAGTATGATGTTCCATCTATACAAATAAAAAAAATTGAGATATTTCTATAAGTATTAGAACTACTTAATTTATTCTACAATTATAAATTAATTAAATCATTTTTAGTTAATTAAGATGATTAGTTTTTAATAATTACACCAAAATTAAATTATAGTAAATATAATTAATTATGATTCATTCAATTTAAACATAAATTAAAGCCCGTATGGTAAATGTGATTTGTGTAAGGGAAATAGAGAAGGAGTGAGGGAAGTGTGTTGTGTGTGAGAGGGAGAAGAGAGTGGGGGGTTAGAAAATTTTGAGAAGAGAGTAAGAAAAATGAGGGGGAAAGCCCATATTTGGGATCTAGAATTAGAATTACCGACTGACGTCGGTCGGTAAAGTTGGTCGGTACACTTAAGTGACCGCATGTTGACTGTGTTTGACCATTAACCGACCGACTTCGGTCGGTTATTTTTTTTTAAAAAAACTAAATTATTTTTTTTGTGTTATTATTTCTTAAAGTATTATAAACTATAAAAAATTATTATAAACTATAAGCATTTATTTTATTCACATATATATTTACTATAAATAATTATAAACTATAAGCATAATCTTTGTAAATAATTATATTAACTAATTGCTTTTAATAAATTATAAGAATATATTTTATTCACACACATATATAAAGTAATCAATCATAATTAAAAAAAAAGGTGTGTGTGTGTGTGTGTGTGTATGAGACGTTTTATTTTATTCGAATTTCATATTTCGTCTTATATATTCATTTGTTTTATAAATAATTACAAATCACATAGATTAATAATATCGGTCAAGACGTTTTACCTTTTGTATTCATTTATGTAAGTTAATTTTTTAAGTTATAATTAAGTATATGAGTAATTTCTCACACACAAGCACACACACACACATACATACATTATATTGTAATTGATGATCAATCACATACATTACTACGTACGAAACTTTATCAAGTGATGAATTGGTAAACCAATAATATTCTATTTTAAATATGTTTAGTCAATTGTTAATAAGTCAATTGTTATATTAACTTGCTTACTTAATGCTAATAAATTCTTTCGTTTCTTTAATTTGTGATCTGTATATACATGTCAAAAAAGTTTAGTATTTTTCTATATTTCATTCATTCATCACTAATAATGCATGACTTAGATTAATCGATATAGGACGAGACGTTTTGTTTTTAATATTCATATATCGATATAGGTCGAGACGTTTTGTCTTTAATATTCATCGATGCATCTAAGTAATTTACAAGTCGATGAATCACAAATAGATATATTTGATGATGATCAATTAAATATACTAATTAGATTATTGCTTCTTCACAAGTCTTCCTCAAAAGAACCTGACCCCGTGGTCCTAGCGCTTCGCGTTCTTAGATGTGGCTATACCTATATATATACATACACACACACTTTGTTGTATTACTTTGATTATATATAGCTTGTTATAGTATATGTTAGTATATTCATTATTTGTATTACAAAATTAAGTGTTAATGGATTATATTTATATTATTTCGATAGTAAATACTAATGTAATTCAAAAGTTTGACCATATTTGACCTATGAACCGATCGAAATTGGTCGGTTACTTTCCAGAAATTACATCTACCGATCAAAGTTCGTCGGTTAAATCTTCCCCTGTAATAACCGACCGACTTTGGTCGGTAAATTCAACTATAAATTTTATAAAATATTTTAAAATAATAATATAATTATTAAAATTTAAAAATGTGCGTCCCCATTACCGACCAATGCTGTTCTGTAATCAAAAAGTTACTTTGACTAAGCAAGTCTTACCACTGAGGTCAAATGTTTGACCAATATACCGACCAATTTCGATTAGTATGTAATTTAAACAAATATAAAATACTTTTTGGTAGTTTCCGTCCGTTTTGGACGGTTTTTTGGTCGTTTTTGTTGACCGGCCAACGTTGGTCGGTAATCTCTCGGTCGGATTCTCTCGGATTTCTAGTAGTGGTGGAAGAGTTCTAGTTATCTTCAATCTCTAACTCTTTCCTTATCTAGGTTAGAGTTCTCTTCAAGTAAGGAGTCCTGCTCCTTACCACTTATGCAACATTTTCATTCAGGGAATATCAAATATAACCGCTTATGCTTATCCCTTGCACGTACATGCCTTTTGTTTCAATCTGTCTGTATTCTGTGTACACTGTCCATGAACCTAAATCATGCATGTGTTACTTTGTCAATCATCAAAACCAAAACCACTTAAGTGAACGCCAACAATCTCAGCAGGTAAAATGAAGCCCTCCATTTGCCTCTCTAATTTCGAATTGGTTAATCTCTACATTGTTTTACTTCAATTGCTTTTTTGTTTTCTTCATTTTCCCCTCAAATAGCGAAGCATGTAATGTCAAATCACGACGTTTATATAAATAGTAGGTTGAATTTAGTATTTATTTTTCTTAATTGATATACATAAATTATGTATAATTATACATATATTATATATGAATTATATATATATATTATATATTAGTCAACTATTTATGATTTGAACGACTGAATGTGCAGCCAATTAAGGTATTTTTTTTTCTCTTACCACCATGAAGCACATGTTGGAATTTAGTACTAATAAAGAGGAAAACAGTGTAGAGTTGGATATTTTCCTCGTAAACAGAAATTTAGTCGGTGGATTATAAAATAGCGGGTTTGATAAATGCACGCTGCAATGACAAAGCTACCATTGTATGATAATTCAAAATCTATACGGCACATGGGAAACAAAAAATTACGGAAATAAAATCTTTTTTAAGGTGATTTTTAACTTTTGAATTTGGTTTGTTCCATGGTAAAATTTTGAAGTTAAAAGTTAAAAGTGATGTTCACGAAGCAAGCAAAAAACAACACTTATTAACCTTAAAATTTTATCAAGCGAGGATAAAAATTCAAAGCCGTCCACTTTGAGAGCTATTTATCTACTTCATCCCATTAGAAATACCCTAGAAAACTTTAAAAGTTTAACTTAATAAATATCTAAATCCTGCATCCGGACGGCTATTTCTGTAAAGATCCCGAATTTTGAGAATTAACCCAGAATGTTCCCCCTTGCAATAACGTGAATTTGTTGTTGTAGCTTTACTAATTTCACATACGAAGAGGAAATATGGAAATTTCTTACATGGGGGAATCGCATTCTTTTGAATGAAAAAACTAAGTGCAGTCCCCGAAACATAATTATTTTTTGAAGACAACTCCTTAGATTGGGGTTCCGCATTGACCCAAACCTGTCTATTAACACCACCAGAAAGTTTTTACGGTGAGAGGACTTTAACCTTGCCTTTGTCGCCTATTTTAAGAGTAGACTTTGCACCATGTAAACTTTCTATTTTATTGCCATAATATAAGCTATCAAAGTACAATTCTAGCCTGAAAATGAAACGAAGAAATATTCCAAAAGAGGGAACCACATGTATATCTGACTAAGATTTTTCTTTAGACATAAGCCAATATTATTTTCAAAATTATCTTTCTGTTTAGAGAAGTTTTGATTCTTCTACTACAGATCTAGCATATATAAAACCCAAATGATAAGAGTTTTCCCACTTAATATTATCCTTCATTTAATTCCCACCTACCCAGTCCCGAATGTGTTTTGGAGTGGTAGGTGAGACGTTGCTCCATATATATTTTATTGGGTGCTTACATATTATATAAGGCAAAGGTGAAACCCTAAGAATCTTCAACTGAAAGCTAGCTATGGCATCAAGTGTTATTTCACCAGTGTGCAATAGCACAACACTTAAAACTCCCTTCACTTCAACCACCAAGTCTTCTTCTTTAGCTTCCACTCCAAAACCCTCTCAACTTTTACTCCGTGGAAAACGTAACCATAGCTTCAAAGTCTCATGCAAGGTCTCTAATGGTGATGAAAACCAAAGTGTTGAAACAAATTCTGTTGATAGGAGAAATGTGCTTCTAGGTTTAGGAGGTCTATGTGGTGCTGCTAATGTTGTACCATTTGCTTCAGCCACTCCCATTCCAGCCCCTACTACTTCATGTAGCAAGACTGGTGCCACAATTAAACCCGGTGTACCAGTACCTTATTCTTGTTGCCCCCCTCCGCTAAAAATTGATCCTAAAGATATTCCTTATTACAAGTTTCCAACAGGATCGCAACTCCGTATTCGACCAGCTTCTCATGCCGTGGATGAAGAGTACATGGCTAAGTACAACTTAGCCATTACTAAAATGAAGGAGCTCGACGTTACTGATCCAGATGATCCCCGTGGGTTCACGGCGCAAGCCAAAATTCACTGTGCTTATTGCAACGGTGCATACACCGTTGCTGGCAAAGAGCTACAAATTCACTTCTCGTGGCTTTTTTTCCCATTCCATAGATGGTACTTGTACTTCTACGAGAGAATCTTGGGTTCTTTAATCAATGATCCTACTTTTGGTTTGCCATATTGGAACTGGGATCATCCAAAGGGCATGCGTTTGCCACACATGTTTGATCAACCAAATGTGTACCCTGATCTTTACGATCCAAGACGTAACCAAGAGCACCGTGGTTCAGTAATCATGGACCTTGGTCATTTTGGTCAAGACGTGAAAGGAACTGACTTGCAAATGATGAGCAATAACCTTACTCTAATGTATCGTCAAATGATTACCAATTCACCGTGTCCACAATTGTTTTTTGGTAAGCCATATTGTACGGAAGTTGGACCCAAACCAGGGCAGGGGGCTATCGAAAACATCCCTCATACTCCTGTCCACATTTGGGTTGGTAGTAAGCCTAATGAGAATAACTGTAAAAACGGTGAAGATATGGGAAATTTCTATTCAGCTGGTAAGGATCCTGCTTTCTATAGTCACCATGCAAATGTAGATCGCATGTGGACAATATGGAAGACATTAGGAGGAAAACGCAAGGACATCAACAAGCCAGATTATTTGAACACTGAGTTCTTCTTCTACGACGAAAAGAAAAACCCTTTTCTCGTGAAAGTCCGAGACTGTTTGGACAATAAGAAAATGGGATATGATTTCCAAGCAATGCCAACCCCATGGCGCAATTTTAAGCCATTGAAGAAGAGCAAGAGCAAGGTCAATGCACGTTCAGTTCCTCCAGCTACCCAAACATTCCCTATTGCAAAGATTGACAAAGCCATAACTTTTTCCATCAAAAGGGAAACTTCAGGTACTTTCAAATGTTATTTAAAAGTTTAAACGGTTAGAACTAACACACTTTTAATTACTAAACTTAATTAGATCTTATAGGTGGATAAAAATAAAGTTTTTGTTTTTTTGAGTGACAGGCGTGATTTGAACACGTGATCGCTTTTTAATCTCTCAGGCTATGTTAAGTTGCTAGAGAGAGCATATTTTCAATTTGTTAGAGTGCACTTTCAATTATTTAATTATATTATGTCTTAACAGGCAGGACTCAGCAGGAGAAAGACGCAAAAGAGGAGATGTTAACTTTCTTGGAACTCAACATCGATCAGCGAAAGCACATAAGGTTTGATGTGTTCATTAACGCAGATGCAAACTCCAACTGGCATGAGCTAGACAGGGCAGAGTTTGCAGGAAGTTACACTGCCTTGCCTCATGTTCATTCAGATCCCAGTAAACCACATGTCGCCCCTGTTGCAAAATTCCAGCTGGCCATTACCGAGTTGCTCGAGGAAATTGGCCTTGAAGATGAAGATGATATAGTGGTGACTCTGGTCCCGAAAACTGGGGGCGAATTTGTCGCCATTAAATCTGCTGTGATTACACTTGAAGCTTGCTGATGGTCTGCTCAAGTTTTCTTCTTGTGTCTTGGTGACCTGCATTTGATTTTTATTCCGTGTTATAATTTGTGTTGAAATCAGTTTGATGTTAATGTCATTGCAATTGTTATTCAGGAATAAATCAGTACTGTATTTGGTGTTAGAATCACTTTGTCTATCTTCTTCGAACTCTCTCTTTTTAAGACACTTTTATTTGGAATATAAATAGGAAGAGAAAAAGATAAAACAATATGCCATAGTGCAAAAAGAAATTTTAAATTACAGGTCCCCACTTGCACTGATCCTGGAAAAAAAGGTTTAAATATTGCAATGAGATTTAACATGCAGATCTAGAAGACATCATTAATAACCTTAATTTATATAGCAGCAACTAATGGAATATATATTGAATAATTACTCCACTTGTATCAAAACAAATATTTAAAAGAAAAGTGCAATTTCTGACAGAAAACTATTATTAAAAAAAGCAAGTAGACTTATAAGTATATAGTAAGTCAGTAACATGTTTCCTGAAAAAAAAAATACTCCACTAGTAACATGTTTCTACTTCAATTTGAGACGCTTCGGATTATGAAAAGCCAACGAAAGAAAAAGCAAAAGATGATGAGGAAATCGAGAAGATGACAGTTAATTTTGGAATATTTAAAGTATTAGGTCCGTATGATGGATGTTAAGTTAATTTATACTATACATATTGCCAGACTGAGCAATTCATATCTCAGATGTTCAGTTGAAACTCGGAGGAGATCAAATATGAAGAACTGCAAACGATAGAGAAAAAAACGTATACATAGAGGAAGCCAAGAGAGAATGATAGAGTGGAAATGGCTTGGCTTAATGACTTATACAAGTATATATACAACTAGTCTGTAAACCCACTAACATAGTAACTAAAGGCTAACAACCGGCTAATCCCAAAACTAACTAACTCAGTAATAATTAGTTAGCTATTTAACCATGGTCTAGTTAACTATGATCAAGTCCTTTGACTTAGGTTATTCTACTTTCGTCACTTCCCTCGAGCCGGCAGGTGCAAACACATTTAAGAACTTAAAATGAAATTTTAATGTTGTAACCTTAGTAAAGCCTTAATCAAAATATGCATGATATGATATTTATACGCAAATGCATGATGTTATAAATGTTTCATAATTTACAGAGCTATTCAGACTTACAGGTTGAGTTCTTTACTTTATATTTTTTTCATGTCTTTTATATACTGCTTTCATGCCTTATATACTCGGTACTTTATTTGTACTGATGTCCCTTTTGCCTGGGGACGCTGCGTTTCATGCCCGCAAGTCCCAATAGACAGGTTGACAGTCCTCCTAGTAGGCTATCAGCTCAGTGGAAGGTGTTGGTGCACTCCACTTGCTCCGGAGTTGTCAATTTGGTCAGCATGATTAGGACATGTACTGATTGGTATTCGGAGCCCTGTCCCGACCTTTATGATGTTTATGTACTCTTAGAGGCTTGTAGACATATGCCATGTACATGGATACTTGTATGGCCTTGTCGGTCTATGTTTGAGTGTACAAATGATCAAGTCGGTCTTATAGGCCCGTATGTCACATGTATAAATTTCTATATCATGTTGGGTCGTCCTATGTCCAGTATTCGCTTATGTTTTATTCTGATTTTCTCATGACGGCCTTTCTGGCCCATTTACCCATGATGGTACTCGGTTGAGCAAGGCACCGGGTGCCCATCGCGGCCCTCCGATAGGGACGTGACAAAAGTGGTATCAGAGCAGTTCTGTCCTAGGGAGTCTACAAGCCGTATCTAGTAGAGTCTTGTTTATGGGTGTGTTGAAGCAGGAGGTTACATGGCATTTGAACTGTCACACTTTTCTTGCTCTTGATCGTGTGGTAGAGCTCAGTTGTAAGAATTCAAACTCCTTAATTCTATTTTATTCGTAATATAACGATACCTACATCTCTCGATTTTGCATTTTGCTTATGATAAGTAAATGCAAGGTCTTATGTGTGTACTAAGATGTCTAAGCTTTTTGATAAGAAGCCCTAAGCCATGAATATCTATCCACCCATATGGTTTAAAAAGCAACAAGAGAATCAGAAGGTAGATACAAGTTTCAACAAGTAAAAGAAGCAAGGTGAAGAAGGGTACGAGATACCCAGTTAGTGAAGATTATCTGTTTTTACAATTCAGGCAGAGAAATATAAGCATTCTGAGTTACTTTCAATAGTAACAGAGATATATACAATTGACCACACTTATCTCAATTATGACCTATGAGAGCTAACAGATACAATTCAAGAGAAGGATGGGATATCAGGATCCAACCAGGGTTAGAGTAACCCAAAATGGTGTGTGGATTGTTATCATTAGCTAACGTTCCCGAAGGATAGTGCCAACATGGTAATATAACTCCTTGTGAGACACCCAGATGGTGCACAGAATAGTACAGCCAAATATGAATACTAGAATATTCAAAAATTTCAAGAGATAGACAGTGAAATCCTAAAAGGGATAAATATTTACCTTTTATGTCTCCCGCCCCTAGTAAAAAAAAAAAAATAGAGAATGTTAGGCGTCCTGAAGAGCCAGTGAGATAAAGCAAGGGGAGCTAAAAGTGAAAGAAAATTTTGTTGAAGTGTTCAGAATAAAGTGATAGACAGAAATATAAGCCGGAGAATAAGAAGAGCGTAAATGAAGCATTATGAGTAAGATGTGATAAATGGGTGATAACGGTAAATCAAAATATGAAAGAATAACAAAATCTATAGTCAAGTGAAGAAAAAGACAAGAGGTGACAAGCCTTGAGACAATAAAACTGTATAAGTCCTAAAGTCATACCCTCATTTCGAGAAATGAGTTGGTGACTGGAACGTGACTACCAGAAGGCTAAGTTAGACCCCGGAGTAATAGAAATCAGTATGGGCTAATGAAGAAGATAAACTGAACATGAATTAGGGATCAGAAGATTTGATAATAGTTGGCATCGTGGGAATTTCAGAGATCGCGTTCCGGCAATAATAGAATGGACAACAAAAATATAACTTTTAAAGGTCATTCAGGAAGACGCTTCCCTAAAGCAAGCACTGTGAGCATCGTTAAGCTTAAGGGACTAAGTGTGCTAGTTACACTAGGTATCACCTTTGTGCGTAAGAAATTCAGTTATCCCTGGTACAGAAGGGTTACCGCTAGACAAGCAAGAGTCCGTGAAGATGTGAAAAGACGCAAAAGATGAAGAGGTAAAACAGTTATAGGTAAATTTTTATAGCATTAAATGTTAGTACTCCCCTAAAGGGAGAAGATGATGTGATATGGTATTAAGTCGGAGTTATGTGGTTCAGGTAACTATGGAATAGTAAAGGAAGAATGTGGTAGAAAGGCGAAAGGAATGAGATTGCATTTATTTAGATCCTTTAGATATGATACGACATTAAGAATATTATGTAAGCAAGACGCCGGGAAGAGGCAGTAAGGGTTCCAGCACTAGATGTTATTGATAAATAAGTGTAAATGAACACTTGATACATAAGGAGCCAGTGCGAGGGGTAAGTTAAGACAAAGGACATAAACGAAGAGAGATTACGCAAAATATAGATATGAGAATGGACCAACGAGTAGTTAGTAGTTGATTCAGAAAGAGCCTAGTTATGGCTAGACAAGAGGATATAGACAAATCAACAGAACGTGCAAGATAAACATAGTGAACCCCAACATAGTGAATTCAGTCTCATACATATGACGTCGTAATCCTTGAGAATATTCATATAGGAGTTGGGTAGTTAAAGGTACCATATAAGTGTTATGGAAACAAAAGAGAGTGCCACTGGGAAGACAGTCAAAAATTTCAATTTGGAAGCAACCCTACGAGCACAAGGGTGCAGAGGTAAGTAACTAGGGATAATTATAGGCGAACAAGAATTTCAAAATTTTGTTAGGTATATGATGTAATAAGCTCGTAGCTTTACAAGAGTCAGAGGGTCTCCCCTAAGTACTACAACGAAAGACTAGCTAAGGAAATAAGGAAGAAGGCTTCAACCTAAGCATAGTAACTTGACGAAGAAATGGTCTTGTAATAACAGTTTCACTACAATATTATATACACTACATAAGAAAGTGGCACCTATCGTTGCTAATGAACAGAAGAAAAAAAAACAAAGGTGATGTTTGAGATCATATGAGTTATAGAAAATTCTAGTATTCGTGGGCAATAAGATAAGCCAAGTATTCATGGAACAAGTGGCAGAACGACCAGGAAAAGTAATTTCTTACATTTAAAATCCTCTGAGAATGCACGAAAGGAAATCTATGGTTCTAGCAAGTTAAAAGGAAGGTAGCGAGTAGTATAAATAGATATGTTTAGGTCGCAAGATAAAGTATCATAGAACGATAAGGTTTTAGGTAGATAGGAGTAAGGATAAGAAAATGCGAGTGAGAAGGTGACGAGAATAGGTAAGTCCTCGAGATTAAACCCATCAAAACAAGAGAGCTGATGGTTTCCGTAAGTAATAGAAAGCTCGGTACAACCTAAATGAACTCAGAGGATTCTAAGACTATGAGCAATTAGAAGATATAAAATGTTGCCCTGGTAGTAGAATAAGGGTGTAATTGTGATAGATAAGAGGATGACACTTAGGCCTTTGATTGAGTAAGGATTTAAAGAAAATGTATTTCATGAAGTGCACGGGATTAGAATACCCCCATAAGATGAATCACGTTGGGATGCTACGAAATACAGTTATTGAATTATAGTATCATCCCTAGGTGGATCAGGAAAATCACTCCAAATGTTCCCCGGTGCAATGTGAGCCCGAGTTGCAATGTATTACGTAAGAGGTTTCAAGTTATCAGTGGTAGATTATGGATCAACATTAAGGTGAATCAACAATGGATGGATAAAAGTTACAAATTATGAGATGAGATTAGGCTGTCATTATTAAGATGAACAGTAATGAGGAAGCACTAAAGGATTTAGATTTATACATATAGGATAAGCAGCGAGAGAGTAACCTGGAGTTGGGTAGCTGACCTCGGTAATCATAAACCGAAGTAAATGTTATGGTATAGTATGAACTACCTAGATGCAGTAAAGGCAGAAGGATAGTTAACTAAGTCTATGAAAAAAAATATAGTAACAGTCATAAGTTCGACAAAGTACCGAGTGAAGAACTTTAGTACACCTATAGATGCCTAGAGGGACAACTTGTCAAAGTTCTATATATGTTCCCAAAGTGAGATCTAGAGATTGGATAAAGGCTGGAAGAAAAGGAGAGAAGAGTCTCATAGGCGCACATACAAGGACAAAGTCGTACAGGTTGCAGGACAGAAGGTAGCAACAGTTACAAGATTGGAAGAATTCCGACAATAAGTCGTGGTGTGAAAAGGCGGCCTAAAGGGGGGAATGCCCTGACCTTTAGATTTATTCATAGAACAGTTGCCTAGATGGCAAGGATAATATTAAAATATTCATAAGAGCTATGGGTTATGAGACTGAGAAGCACATTAGTCAACGTTCAAGGACGAATGTTCCAAAGGGGTGAATGAGGTTACACCCCATGTTTTCGTACGTAAGAGTACGACGTAAGACAATTTATGTAAGCTTAGAATGAGATCGTTGAAAGTACATAAAGTAAGTTAATTATGTTATATTGGAGGTTAAAAATCTTTAAGACCATGAATAGAAAGTACCAAGAGGGTTGGAAAGCTTACAAGCTAAACGAAAAATAAGTTTCGTCGAAAGTCGATAAGTTTGGAATGTTATAACATGCACTTCGGGGTGAGACTAGAGTTCTTAACATTATAAGAAGGTTATGTTATGATTTATTTTAGTCATATGATATTCGTGTATTATATGTTGAAGTCAAGTGAATTGTGGAACAAAAGTAGGCAAAGGTCATCACAAGTTATATTCATAAATTTATTGAAAGTTAGGTCAAATGTAGCTGATCTTTTCTCCAAATATACTTGGAATTACGGGGTGATATACCTGCCAAATTGAGGCTCTTGGAATGTAGTTTCCAACACTCTTAACTGTTCATTCATACGACGTCCGGATAAAAAAATATGAGCGTCTGAATAAGGGCCAATGCTAGGGTGCCAAGCTAGCACCTCTTTGACTTTTCAAAAGTTGATCTATATATAGGTTTTAAATCGTCTTTCTCTTCATTTTTCATAGAACACAAACAGAGAACCCCCATAAACCTATACTTAAGCTCTCTACAAGGGTCTCAAATAGGATTAACATCCCGGGTACAAAATCAGGAAGCAATAACATTAGAACGATCCTAACGACATAAGTATCACTATACTGCCTCTCTTTTTCTTTGTAGTTTGAGTTTTGGAAGGTAATTCATAGTTAAGAAAATTCCTACTTTCTGTATTTAATCTTTTAAATATCAAGGAAGGTTGATAAATTCATTTTCTAATAGTTAGAACTCATGGGGCGGTGATTGAAAGCTGTGAGTTTGATTTATTCCACTTTTAGCGGACCGTTTTGCAGTCCACTCATGTTGGCCTCTTGTGCTGCTCATTTATGGAGTTTGGAAGGATAAAGGGCATGGATAAATGCCACATGTGGTAGGGTAGTGGGCTAGTCACTCGTCGTTGCAGTTTCAGGATACTTGATAACTTGTTGATTTGGTGTGTTATGGTATATTTGGGTTGTTTGTTGTATTAAAGGTCCCGAATTGTAGTTAGGTTGTTTTCAAGTTGATGATTGTATTGTGTTGTTGTTTCGCCTATAGTAGGCTTGAGGGAGCAGTAAAATCAGGGGAAATGCTGCTTATTTTTTTGTTACAGATTAAGTTACTTTTGTTATATAAATGAGAGAGTCATTCGTAACTTGACAATAGCTTCATTGTCATTGTTGTAGATTAAGGTGCAGTGAGCTGAGTTTAGCATTGTTATTGGATAGATTTCTATAAGGTATGTTAAGTCTATCCCTTCTTTTCTTTTGGCATGATCCATATGATACAACAAAACGAGCAAACACACAACTTTCACAAATGGCTCTATTCTTAAAAGTACTAGGGTTGCCTATGTTCCTGATTCCCCATCTATCCTATTATTATATCGTCTATTCTTGGGTATCAGAAAATACGTAAGTTGATAAAGTTTATTTCATGATATTAACCGAAGGCATATTGATCTTATGATATCCCGAGAGATCTTATTTACTTACTTCTTATGCATTGCATTTATTTATACATGTGCATTTACCCATGACCAGATGACGTTATATACGCGTATATTATATGTATATAGAGTATGGGGAAAGGTTATGGCGTTATATACGCACCACCACCTGATCAGTTGGTATACGTTGATGATTTCGCCCACAGAGGCCAAGATCGTATGATGGGATGCCTTCAGAGGCTTGATGATATTATGTACGCATATATTGTCATGGGCAGCTTTCTAGCCATGCCCCATGACCCCTTGGACGTGCCTCGTGGTGTCCTGGCAAGCCTCCCAACGCCTAGCACCACGATCGGCCCCGTGGTCTCGGCAACTCCAAATGACAAACGCACAGGCACCTCTGTCACCCCACTGATAACCAGCGCCAGCGCCCAGCTACAGGCAGATGCCCACAGCCCCACGCGCGCAGACAACGCCACTCGCGGACCCTGATGCTAAAGACAAAGTCGCTGGAAACGGACTTGTTTGTACCTTGTAGAAGACTAAGTCCTTTTCATTGTAAATATAGAGTAGATTTACTTCATTTTCTTTTAGTGTGACCCTACAACTTCCTTAGGTAAAGTCATGTAACTTTGGTTTATTTTTTTTAAGCATTATTAGGGGGGATCAAGCATTCAAAACTTTCTAACAAGCAAACAATTCTTTATACTAGTGTCTCTCCCCCTCGACACCGCGTAGCTTTTCTGTAGTAGCTTTCATTTATGTAATCAAGCTTTTTTTTATTCTCAATCCTCTTTTCTGTTCTCAGTTGCTCACGACATTGATTTTTCGTACGACACTGACAATCTAGTCTAGCGTACGGAAGGGACCTCAGTTGGCGGACATCAATCGTACTGACATTGATTGTTTAGCCTTAGTTTGCCTTTCCAAAGAATCTCAGGAAAGCGCCGCGTAACAGTTGGTATAAGAGCCTAGGCTCGACATCGGACGAGGGATAACATTGCGATTACCACCATTTCTGACCATGGTGAATCATGGGGATCGCATCCCGACCCTTGAGGAGACGATTGACGCATTATGGCCCATCGTGAAAACGGTGCCTAATCTAAAGACCAGCCTAGTACAAATGTTGGACGACCTGGAACGAAGAATGCACCTGGCCGCAGTTGACATAGAAAACATCAGCCGGGACTCTGAAGGAGAATGGCAAACTGCAGTTACAGAGGCAGCTGAAATATTTGGGAAATTTGAGGGCCTCCAGCAAGAGTGTGCCGAAGATTTAGCCCACAGGGCACAAGAGGCAGACAAGGTGACTGCCATGCAACAAACTATAGACAACTTGACAGGCCAGCTCAACGTTGTCAATGCTGCTTTACAAGGTCTTCTTCGAGGAGGCGGGAACCAAACCGGGGGTGCTGTGAACTTCGCCCCCGCAACACAGAAACTGAAAATTTCCAAGCCAAAGCCATACAGTGGTGCTCGGAATGCCAAAGAAGTGGAAAACTTCATCTTTAACAAGGAACAATACTTCGATTCCGTGGGAGGCCTAGAAGAAGCTAAGAAGGTAGCAACTGCTGCCATGTATCTTCAAGGGGATGCTAAACTCTGGTGGCGGGTGAAATACGAAGCCATCAGGGCCGGTGAAGATACTCTTGACACATGGGCGGAACTAAAGGCAGCCATACGCATTCAGTTCTTCGCTAAATATGTTGAGTACAATGTAAGGAGAAAGCTACGGGAACTCCGCCAGACCAAATCAGTGCGGGACTATGTGCGAGAATTCTCTGCATTCATGCTGAGCATACGCGACATGGGGGACAAAGACAAACTCTTCACTTTCCTGGAAGGGTTGAAACCCTATGCCCATATGGAACTCCAAAGACAAAGGGTAGACACACTACCTAAGGCGATCCAAGCAGCGGAATGCCTTGAGGATTAACAAGTGGAAGCTCGGAAGGATAGGCCTCAACAGCCTGTCAAAGGAGGATACAAAGGGGGCCATCCGAGTACTGGTGGCCCAAGAAGAAGTGGAGGAGATCAGAGTGCAACCAAATCTAAGGCTCCCTCCTCAGGCAATACTAGCACTGCATCTAACAACAATGATCGGGGGAGGAAACCCCCTTCAGGATGCCGTCATTGTGGTGGACCACATTGGAATAATGAATGGCCACATACGTAGATGAATGCCCATCAAGCAGTTGATGATGAGACGGATGATGAATCTGATGATGTAGACCAGACCGAACCGGTAGGTGCCTTCAATGCAATTGTTGGCTCTTTTTCTGAAGCCTTAGCGGGAAGCAGTGCTGGTATCCGTAAGAAGAAAGACCCCTGCCCAATCAACAAGAAAGTGAAAAAGAAGGTAGATGAGAGGACTCCTCCTAAACAAGAGAGGACCTTAATGTTCGTCGAGATGAAGGTAAATGGAAAACCCATTCGGGCGATGATAGACACGGGTGCGACCCACAACTATTTAGCCTCGACTCAGGTGGAACGCCTTGGCCTAGTTGTAGGACATGGCAGAGGTCGTGTCAAGGCTATCAAATCACCTCATTAACCAGTTGGTGGAATAGCCAGAGAAGTACCAGTGAAACTTGGCCCTTATGAAGGAAAATTCAACCTGTGGGTGGTGGTCATATACGACTTCGAGTTGATAGTGGGGTTGGAATTCCTGAAGCAAACCAACACCACGCCCGTGCCGTATGCAGACATGCTGCTGATGATGGGAACAAATGGGGCCAAGCCCTGCACCATCCAGTGCATGCCCATGAAGATGGCCGCTGGAAACATCTCAGCCTTACAGTTAAAGAAGGGGGTCAAAAGACATGAACTTACATTCTTGGCTACCCTCTGNGCTAAGAAGGTGGCAACTGCTGCCATGTATCTTCAGGGTGATGCTAAACTCTGGTGGCGGGTGAAATACGAAGCCATCAGGGCCGGCGAAGATATTCTCGACACATGGGCGAAACTAAAGGCCGCCATACGCCTGCATTTCTTCCCCGAAAATGTAGAGTACAATGCAAGGAGGAAGCTATGAGAGCTCCGCCAAACCAAATCAGTGCAGACTATGTGGGAGAATTCTCTGCACTCATGCTGAGTATATGCGACATGGGGGACAAAGACAAACTCTTCACTTTCCTGGAAGGGTTGAAACCCTATGCCCGTATGGAACTCCAAAGACAAAGGGTAGACACATTACCTAAGGCGATCCAAGCAGCGAAATGCCTTGGGGATTATCAAGTGGAAGCTCAGAAGGATAGGCCTCAACAGCCTGTCAAAGGAGGATACAAAGGGGCCCATCTGAGTACTGGTGGCCCAAGCAGAAGTGGAGGATATCAGAGTGCAACCAAATATAAGGCTCCCTCCTCAGGCAGTACTAGCACTGCATCTAATAACAACGATCGGGGGAGGAAACCCCCTTAGGATGTCGTCATTGTGGCGGACCACATTGGGATAATGAGTGCCCACATGCATAGATGAATTCACATCAAGTTGTTGATGATGGCGCGGATGACAAATCTGACGATGCGGACCAGACCGAACAGGTAGGTGCCTTCAATGTAATTGTTGGCTCTTTTTCTGAAGCCTTAGCGGGGACCAGTGCTGGTATCCGTAAGAAGAAAGACCCCTACCCAATCAACAAGAAAGGGAAAAATAAGGCAGGTGAGAGGACTCCTCCTAAACAGGAGAGGACCTTAATGTTCGTCGAGATGAAGGTAAATGGAAAACCCATTCGGGCGATGATAGACACGGGTGCGACCCACAACTATTTAGCCTCGACTCAGGTGGAACGCCTTGGCCTAGTTGTAGGACATGGCAGAGGTCGTGTCAAGGCTATCAAATCACCTCATTAACCAGTTGGTGGAATAGCCAGAGAAGTACCAGTGAAACTTGGCCCTTATGAAGGAAAATTCAACCTGTGGGTGGTGGTCATATACGACTTCGAGTTGATAGTGGGGTTGGAATTCCTGAAGCAAACCAACACCACGCCCGTGCCGTATGCAGACATGCTGCTGATGATGGGAACAAATGGGGCCAAGCCCTGCACCATCCAGTGCATGCCCATGAAGATGGCCGCTGGAAACATCTCAGCCTTACAGTTAAAGAAGGGGGTCAAAAGACATGAACTTACATTCTTGGCTACCCTCTGCATTGAAGATATAGAACGCTCCTTGGGTCCTCTTCCTGCACCCGTGAAGGAGCTGTTACTGGAATTTGAAGACGTCATGCCACAAGACATGCCAAAGAAACTCCCGCCTAGGCGTACTGTGGACCATGAGATTGAGTTGGTGCCGGGTGCGAAGCCAACTGCCCGTGTGTCGTACAAAATGTCACAAACCGAACTCACCGAGCTTCGGTGACAATTGATGAAAATGCTAGACACAGGGATCATCATACCCTCCAAGTCCCCATATGGGTCCCCTGTGCTGTTCCAAAAGAAACATGACAGAATTTTATGACTCTATGTGGATTACCGAGCTCTAAACAAAATCACTATGAAGAACAAGTATCCTATTCCGATCATGGTAGACTTGTTCAACAGATTGGGTGGTGCAACGGTGTTCACCAAAATACACCTGAAGACAGGTTATTGGCAGTTCGGATCGCAGAGGGCGATGAACACAAGATGACGTGTGTGACAAGATATGGGTCATACGACTTCCTGGTTATGCCATTCCTCTTGACTAATGTACCAGCCACATTTTGCACCCTGATGAACCAAGTCTTTCGGGAATACATTGACGAATTTGTGGTGATCTACTTGGATGACATTGTTGTATATAGCCAGACACTGGAAAAACACCTAGAGCACTTGCGGAAGGTCCTAACATGATTGCGGAAGCACGAATTATATGCGAAGCTGTCCAAATGCTCGTTTGCTCAAAAACAAATTGACTTCCTCGGGCATATCATTAAGGAAGAGCGAATCAAGATGGACCAACAGAAGATTCAGGCTATCACAGAGTGGCTGCCGCCTAAGGATATCCACACCTTGAGGGCGTTCCTTGGCCTATGCAACTTCTATCGCCGTTTTGTGAAGAATTACTCCTTCATCGCAGTACCACTGACAGAACTTCTCAAGAAGGTCACGCTTTGGGATTGGGGACCCAGGGGAGAGGAGGCCTTCAACCCATTGAAAGCGGCTATATCTAGTAGCCTTGTCTTGACCCTCCCTGATTTGGCCAAGCCGTTCGAGGTATAAACGGATGCCTCCAACTATGAACTTGGTGGAGTCTTACTACAAGAAGGGCATCCTATAGCGTACGAGAGCCAGAAGCTGAAGGATGCAAAGCAGTGCTATGCCGCCCACGAGAAGGAATTATTGGCTATCGTCCATTGCCTACGGCTTTGGAGGCATTATCTGCTGGGAACCTCGTTCGTGGTCAAGACAGATAACACAACTGTTAGCCATTTCATGACTCAACCGAAACTGAATGGTCGACAGGCCAGGTTGCAGAAACTCCTAGCGGAATTTCACTTCAACCTGGAGTACCGAAGTAGGAAGACTAATCATGTTGCCAATGCACTCAGTCGGAGAGCAGATCTAGCATCAGTATGCATACTCGCCACTCTAAGAGGGAGCAAAGTAGCCACCACCATAAAAGACCAGATACAGGGTCTACTCATTAAGGATCCTGCTGCACAATATTTGGTTAATTTGGTAGAACAAGGCAAAACTCGCCGGTTCTACACAGAAGATGGTTTCCTAAAAGTGAAAGGAAACTGACTTTATGTTCCCAAAGGAGGAGATCTGCGAAGGACCTTTCTGGCGGAATGCCACGATACTTTGTGGGCCAGTCATCCTGGTGAAGAACGCACCATGGAGTTACTCTGTCGTGCTTATTATTGTCCTCAAATGGCCGATGACGTCACTCAGTATGTAAAGACTTGTCTAGTATGCCAGAAGGACAAGTCGGACCGTTTGACACAAGCAGGAAGACTCTTGGAACCACTAGCTGTCCCAAAGAGACCTTGGAAAAGCGTTCCCCTGAATTTCATCACCGGATTGCCCAAGGTCGGGGATCTCACAACTATCTTGGTTGTGGTGGATCGATTTTCCAAGTATGCTACCTTTATAGCAGTCCCACAGTATATATCAGGAGAAGATAGAACTTGACTCTTCTTTTCTCATGTCGTCAAATATTGGGGCCTGCCCAAAGACATTGTTAGTGATCATGACTCGCGCTTCACTAGCAATTTTTGGACTCAACTCTTTAAGTGCCTTGGGTCAAAACTAAGCCATAGTTCAAGTTTTCATCCGCAAAATTTGGAGATAGTGCGGAGCTATCTTGTCAAAGCCCAAAAGCGGGTGAAGAGACATGCTGACCATAATCGTCGCTTTGTTGAGTACCAGGTAGAAGACAAAGTGATGGTCAAAATCCCAAAGCGGTACTTGTTTGCGGGAGTCCATGACCTCCGCCTATTGCAAAAATATATTGGACCCTTGTCCATTGAAAGGTGCATTAGGAAAGTTGCATACCGGGTGGATACCCCAGCTTGGTGGAAAATTCATCCCGTCTTCCATGTCAGTCTCCTGAAACCTTTTCGGGAAGACACGGAGGATCCCTCACGGAGCCAACTCACAATACCTAGTATTCGAGGCCCTAATTCAACCACGAAAAGGTGTGCTGAAGCTATTCTTGATGATATAGTGGTTCATGCCTCAAGGAAAGATCACCAAGAGTTCTTGGTGAAATGGCAGAGACGTGATGCAGAGGAGAATACTTGGGAGAGTGAGACAAACCTCAAAGAGTAGAAGAGCCTAATTGATTACTACCTTGCAAGTAAGGTGCCAAGGACATCGCCAACTCAGATGGGGGATAATGTCATGGGAGGCTTTCCAGCCATGCCCCATGACCCCTTGGACGTGCCCCGTGGCGTCCTGGAAAGCCTCCCAACGCCTAGCGCCACGGTTGGCCCCGTGGTCTCGGTAACTCCAAATGACAAGCGCACAGGAGCCTCTATCGCTCCACTGATAACCAGCGCCAGCGCCCAGCCACAAGCAGATCCCCAAGCGGCGTGCGTAGACAACGCGGCGCGCGGACCCTGGTGCTAAAGACAAAGTTGCTACAAACTAACTTGTTTCTACCTTGTAGAAGACTAAGTCCTTTTCATTGTAAATATAGAGTAGATTTACTTCATTTTCTTTTTGTGTGCCCCTACAACTTCCTTAGGTAAAGTCATGTAACTTTGGTTTATTTTTTTTAAGCATTATTAGGGGGGATCAAGCATTCAAAACTTTCTAGCAAGCAAACAATTCTCTATACTGCTGTCTCTCCTCCTCGACACCGTGTAGCTTTTCTGCAATAGCTTTCATTTATGCAATCAAGCTTTCTTTCATTCTCAATTCTCTTTTCTGTTATCAGTTACTCACACCATTGGTTTTCTCATACGGCACTGACAATCTAGTCTAGCGTATGGAGGGGACCTTAGTTGGCGGACAGCAATTGTACTGACGTTGATTGCTTAGCCTTACGTTGCCTTTCCAAAGAATCTCCGGAAGGCGCCGCGTAACAATACCTATGCATGATATGATATTTATACGCATATACATGATATTATAAATGTTTCATGATTCACAGAGCTATTCATACTTACAGGTTGAGTTCTTTATTCCATGTTTCTTTCATGTCTTTTATATACTGCTTTCATGACTTATATACTCGGTACTTTATTTGTAGTGACGTCTCTTTTGTCTAGGAACACTGCATTTCATGAACTCAGGTCCCGATAGACAAGTTGACAGTCCTCCTAGTAGGCTATCAGCTTAGCGGAAAGAGTTGGTGCACTCCACTTGCTCTGGAGTTGCCTATTTGATCAGTATGGTTTGGACATGTATTGATTGGTATGGCGCGGCCCTGTCCCGGCCTTTAAAATGTTTATGTCCTCTTAGAGGCTTGTAGACATATGCTATGTATATGGATACTTATATGGCCTTGTCGGCCTATGTTTTGAGTGTACAAATGATTATGTCGGTCTTATAGGCCCGTATGTAACATGTATAAGTTTCTATATCATGTTGGGTCTTCCTATGTCTAGTATTGCCTTATGTTTTATTCTGCTTATCTCATGAAGTCCCTTCTAGCCCATTTACCCGTGATGGTGTGATAAGAAAGATACGTTAGTTGGTACTCGGTTGAGTAAGGCACCGGGTGCCCGTCGTGGCCCTCGGATTTGGGTCATGAAAACTTTGAGCTTAAGTAGTGCATGGTGCAGCTAATTCAGTCTACAAGGAAATTTATGGGCCTATCTAATGAAGATCCACAGAGGCATATCAAGAGTTTTTTGGAAATATGGATACTTAAAATAATCTGAATGTTTTTGATGATTATATCAGCCTAATATTGTTCCCCTTTTTATATTTTTCCCCTTTTCTGTACTGGAGGAAGCAAAAAATGGTTGCAAAAGGATCCCGCTAACTCAATCTGCATTTGGGATGTTCTAGCAAGGAATGTTTTTATTAAGTTCTTCCCCACGAAGAAGACTAAGTCACTGAGGAGCCAATTTCTTGGGTTTCAAGAAAGGGACGGCAAGACTCTTCATCAAGCTTGTGAAAGATATAAGAAGCTATTCAGAGATTTCCCGCATCATTGCCAGACCGCTGAGGTGTTGGGTCACACGCTTTGTCGATGGTTTAGACGATTCCTCAAAAATAAATCTTGACTCAGCCTGTGGAGGAAGTTGCATGTAGAAATCTTATAGTGAAACTCAGACTCTCTTGAACAACTTCACCGCGAATAATTATAACTGGCAAGGTGACGTGGAACCATGAAGAATGACAAAACAGAGGGTAGCAGACACACTTGATCTGGATGAGATTACAACTATGAGGGGATATGGCTAAATTGACAAATCAGGTGACTAAGCTGGCAATGGGACAAGTGCATTAGATGCAGCATGTGCAACAAATGTTTACATATTGTGAGGTATATGGAGAAGGTCACACGAGTGACCTGTGCCCAGTGACTTCAGAGTCTATTTATTATGTGGGACAACAAAGTTGGGGTCCGATGAACTAAAATGCTCAATTTGCGAACACATATAATCCTAGTTAGAGGAATCACCCGAACTTCTCATGGGGTAAAACCCCAGCGACTCAGAATCAGTATAGACCTCAAGGAAATTATACCAGCCTTAAAAGTCGCTGCAGTTGGTAGATGAGAGTAAATATGACTTGTTGAAAAAGCTATTACTTGATAACCAACAACTCAAACTTTACAATCAACAATTCATGACTGCATTTAGAAATTTAGAAAGACAAGTTGGGTAGTTGGCCACAAATCAAAATACTAGGCCTACGAGGGCTCTTCCAAGCAATATAGAAAAAGATCCTCAAGTGAATGATGTGACTTTGAGGAATGTCAGAGAATTGGAAGAAGTATCGCCAAAGAAGAAAGAAAGCGTCACTCCTGAAAGTGAATTAGTCCCTAGTTCTGTGGTTGAAAGCGAGAATGAAAGCATCAATTATGAGAAAGTTCCAATTGCAAGGCCTCCGCCACCTTTACTCAAAAGACTTTAGAAAAAGAATGACGACCCTATGTTTTACAAGTTTCTTGACATGCTGAGCCAAGTCCAATTAAACCTTCCCCTGGTTTATGTGCTACGCAAAAATTCCAAAATACACTAAGTACATCAAGGATATAGTGGCAAACAAAAAAAAGTTAGTCGAATTTTAGACGGTGGCACTCGCTGAAGAATGTACCTCAAGAATCATAGGGAGACTTCCCCATAAATTGAAAGATACTGGTAGCTTCACTATTCTAGTGAGAATTGGTGAAGTAGATGTAGGGAGAGCATTGTGAGATATGTGGGAGAGTATAAACTTGATGCTTCTATCAGTCTTTAGTTGATTTGCATTGGAAGCTCCAAGATCTACCACAATCATGTCACAGTTAGATGATAGATCCATTGTCCATTCCGAGGGGCGGTAGAAGATGTGTTGTTGAAAATTGGTCAATTCATCCTCCTTGCAGATTTTATCATTCTGGACTATGAAGCTGATGAATACATTCCAATCATTCTAGAGAGACTCTTAGCCACAGCTGATGCAGTAATCAAAGTTAGATAAGGGAAATTAATCATGAGAGTTGACAATATGTTAGTAGTTTTTAATGGGTACAAGGCAATTTAGTTTCCTATCCACTATGAGGATCTTGCTATGATATCTGTGGTAGGAAAAGATGAGAAAAGAGGTGACTTGGGTGTTTATCTAGACAATTCTCTAGAAAAATCAATCATGTTTTTTGATATTGTTGACATAGATGAGAAAGTCAAAGAGATGGTACATAATCTTTATGCATGCCCTTACATTAAAGGAGTGATCAACTTTGAGCCTCTAGATAGACCCAATGGGCCTCCACCCAAGCCGTCAATAGAAGAAGCTACCAAATTGGAGCTTAAGCCCTTATCCTTGCACTTTCATTCTACTTATTTGGGAACTAATGAAACTTTTCTTATTGTTGTGTCTTCTAATTTATCTAACTTGCAGGAATAGAAGTTCAGAGTGCTTAGAGCACACAAGTGCACGATCGGGTGGACCATGGTAGATATTCGTGGGATTAGCCCGGCATTCTGTATGCATAAAATTCTCATGGAGGATGGTCACAAACCAAGTATGGAACATCAACGCCACTTGAACGTAGTCATGAAGGAGGTAGTTAGAAAAGAAGTGATAAACTGGCTCGACTCAGGTATTATCTTTCCTATCTCTGATAGCAAATGGGTGAGCCCAGAATAATGCGTGCTTAAGAAAGGTGGTATGACAATGATAGTAAATGAAAACAATCAATTGATTCCTACTAGAACTATCATAGGTTGGAGAATTTGCATAGATTATAGGAAATTGAACAATTCCACGAGAAAAGATCACTTCCCCTTCCCTTTATTTATCAAGTGTTAGACAGACTAGCGGGATAGGATTACTATTGCTTTCGTTATAGATATTCTGACCATAACCAAATTTTGGTTGCACCTGAGGATCAAGAGAAGACCACCTTCACTTGTCCATATGGCACATATGTTTCAAAAGAATGTCATTTGGGTTGTGTAATGCACCTGCGACATTTCAAAAGTGTATGATGGAAATATATACTAATATGGTAGAAAAATGTGTTGAAGTGTTTATGGAAGATTTTTCGATCTTTGGACCGTCTTTTGATGAATGCTTAACGAATTTGAGTAAAGTGCTCAACATGTGTGAGGAAACAAACTTGGTATTTAACAGGGAGAAATGTCATTTTATGGTGCGAGAAGGAATAGTGCTCGGGCACAAGGTGTCTAAAGATGGCTTGGAGATGTGTAAGGCAAAAGTGGAGGCAATCGAAAAATCGCCACCTATAATATCTGTCAAAAGAGTTTGAAGCTTCTTTGGTCATGTAGGTTTTTACCGTCAATTCATCAAGGATTTCTGTAAGATTTCCACCCCCTGTGTATGTTGCTTGAAAAGGATAATCCTTTCAAATTTGAC
Organism: Nicotiana obtusifolia; assembly: GCA_002018475.1. Taxonomy (NCBI): domain Eukaryota; kingdom Viridiplantae; phylum Streptophyta; class Magnoliopsida; order Solanales; family Solanaceae; genus Nicotiana; species Nicotiana obtusifolia. The sequence continues at coordinate 59,009 of MCJB01048074.1, forward strand.
GATACTCTCTTGAAGGCATAGAGATTGGTGACTGCATGTCACGCCCGACCTCGGGGAGCGCGACAGGCGCTCAACCGAGATAACTCGGTGAGCAAGCCTGTACAATATCTTTTAACCAAACTTACTCATGAATAAAGAGGAGATCTATTCCATTAATTAGACAGCATGGAGGATCACGTGAACAACACCAATTCATTATCATTAGTTACATCGTTTATAAGATTCAAAATACATACAATTTCATAGTTTGAAGTGGAACAAGTGGTACAAATACAACATTACTAGTTTGACATTCCCAGCACCAACATATAACCCACACTATGAAACTAATGAGCCTCTAATGGATACAAAAGAGTACTATGATAGAGCTGGTAACAAGGCCCCGGCTATACCTCAAAACATATACACATGGGATAGAAGATACACGACCCTGAAATGAAGTGGAGCTCACCAAGTCAGCTAGGAAGAGAGTGTAGCGCTATCATTGATCAACACCGCCTGTAGTGGAACCACCTGCATCCATTAAAGCTGCAGCGCCCCAGAAAAAATGTCACGACCCAAAACCAGTCGTGATGGTGTCTATCATGGTACTAAGCAACCCGACTATTCAAACATTTCCAACACCTTAAACCTTTGAAAGATATGAAAACGGCTCAATTAAAGGATAGGAAATCTGTCACGACCCTAACCCCGAACCCGATCGTGATGGCGCCTCTCGTGAAGACAAGGCCAGCCAATTTAACCAAAATCTCATTTTAAGCAGTTAATTAACATGAAAGCGATATAAGCATGATTTAATAGCAATAATTCGCGGGAATATAGCTAACCATAATAGAAACCAACCCGACACAGTCCAAACCGTGGTGTCACAAGTTATGAGCAACTATGGATCCTGATACAAGTCTACTAAATACAATATCTGGCACAACTGTTTGAAGAACATAGAAACAATAAGATAAGGGAGATACGGGGCTGCGGACGCCAACAGCTACCTCGTAGTCTCTGAATCACCGCCTGGACGGGAGGAGTCAGCACTCCGGAGCGGAACCAACAACGCCTGAATCTGCACACATGGTGCAAGGAGTAATGTTGAGTACCCCGACCCAGTGAGTAATAAATGTAAATAACGACTGAAAGTAAGAAAGCACGTAAAGCACAAGGCATTCTATAATGAAGCAATACAACATCATTTGAAAACAGTAAATCAGTGAGAAATCAAGTAAAATATCCTTTCAACAGGTAAAACATGTAGTTTTTCAGGTAAATAATGTGTGAAGTAAAAAAAAGATAGAAGATCTACCCTCGGGCTCAGTATCAACAAATCCGCCCCTCGGGCAATATCGCAGAACAGTACTAGCCCCTCGGGCTCAAATCTCATAACAGTATCAGCCCCTCGGGCTATCACATGGAACAGTATCAGCCCCTCGGGCTATCACATAGTACAATATCAGCCCCTCGGGCTATATGTCACATCACAATCGGTTCCCGCGCTCACTGGGGGTGTACAGACTCCGGGAGGGGCCCCTTACAGCCCAAGCGCAATATCAAGCCACCTCGTGGCATCAAATATAGGCCCTCGGCCTCATATCAGTCAAGCCACCTCGTGGCGTATATAAAATATCTCAGGCCCTCGGCCTCATATCACTCAGTATATCCTCACATCTAGCCCTCGGTCGCACTCAGTCAGAAAATCATCACAAGCCCCTCGGGCATAGTAAAATAGTAGTTCTCAGCCCAAAAACATCATTAAAATATTATTTAAGTCTCAAAACTTAGTAAAAGTAGCTGAGCTGTAAGATAGTGGAAAATAGCATGACTGAGTTCAAGTAATAAGTTAAAATAGTGAGAAAATAGTGATAAAAATCCCCGAAGGATTCAAATAATCGGCACGAATCCCAAATATGGCAATCAGCCCAAATCATGATGATAACAAATAAGTTTCAATCAAAATACGCGGTAAAAATTATCAATCGGGACGGACCAAGTCACAATCCCCAGTAGTAAACAACCCCACGCTCATTATCGAGCGCGTGTCTCACCTCAATATAGTACTACGATGTACAATCCGGGGTTTCAAACCCTCAGAACATCATTTACAATCACTACTCATCTCGAACCAGCTAAATTCCTAGCCCGTGACGCCTTTGCCCCTTGAATTGGCCTCCACGCGCGTCGAATATATCCAAAATCAGAATGCATACGTCACAATATGCTAAGGGGACAAAGCCTAAGCAAAAACAATCGAAAAATACCAAAAATCCCGAAATTAGCAAAACTCGATCCCCAGTCCCACTTCTTGAAGCTCAAAAATTTTCACATCAACGGGTTCCTTATCTCCCAACGATTTCATACATATCAAAAGTTCTCAAATCCGACCCCAAATGGTCGTCTAAATACCCAATTAGAATTTCAAAATCCCAAGCCCTATTTCTTCCATTTTTAGCAAGACTTCAATGATTTTCTAGGTAGATTTCACAATATAAACGAGTTTTAGGTCCGAAATTCTTACCTCCAATCGATTCTCCTTGAATCCCTCGTTAATTTCCTTCAAGAACCTCCAAAAATGAGCAACTATGGGTGAAAATATACCCAAAATCACGGATACGAAGACTTAAAAACATTCTGCCCAGGCTTTATCGAGTTGTACCTTGCGCTGTGCAGGTTGTACATCCTCTTACCATTTTCCCTTGCTGTACACCTTCTGTTAAAACGCTCATAACCCCTTGTGAAAATATCCAAATGATTAACGGTTTAAATATTTAGAAACTAGACTAGAAGATCTTTCATTTAATAGCTTGTACACTATATAACTCTTTATATATTCCGAGATATGAGCTTCTGAAGTGCATCAGAAAATTCTGTCGAAATTGCTCCACCAGCCAACTTCGATCAATCATAACTTTCTCATAGAATATCCAAATCATGAATGGTTTACCTTTCTGGAAACTAAATACAAGGGCTACAACTTTCATGTTTTGTAATTGTTTCGATTCCTTATAGATTACAAGATATGAGCTTCCAAACTGGACTACTCGCACCAGAAATTTTTTGGTGGACAGCTGAAGCTAAAAAAAATCTGCAATTTTTCCAAAGATGAAATAGTCCGTTTAACCACCTAAAACTCACCCGAGGCCACTGGGACATCAACCAAATATGCCAACATATCCCGTAACATCATTCAAACTTTTTCCAACCTTCGGAACGCTCAAAACAACATCACAACACCAAATTCGCATCTGATTCAAGCCTAAGAAATTCAAAATCTTCTAAATTACTCTTTTGATAAAAAAAAACCCAACCAAATCACGTCTGAATGACACACCGGACCTCCAAAACCAATTTCGATCACACTCATAAGTCATAAATGACCTCCCGAAGCTAACCGAACCATCGGAACTCACATCCGATCCCTCTAACTCATAAGTCAACATCCGGTTGACTTTTCCAACTTAAACCTTCTTAAAAGAGACTGTCTCATTTCTTATCAAATCCACTCCGAACGCAAACTACTCAACTCGATCACATAAAACACGGATAATGAAGCATAATGAGTCAGAAATAGGGGAAACAGAGTGGTAACTCATGAGACGACAGGCCGGGTCGTCACATCCTCCCCCACTTAAACAAACGTTCGTCCTCGAACGAGGCAAGCAACATACCTGAAGCCTCAAATAGGTGAGGATATCTTCTCCGCATCTCCCGCTCGGTCTCCCAGGTAGCCTCCTCCACGGACCGACCTCTCCACTGTACTTTCACTGAAGCTATATCCTTTGACCTCAACTTCCGAACCTGACGACCCAAATTAGCCACTGCTCCACATCATAGGTCAAATCATCATCCAACTGAACCTTGCTGAAGTCCAAAACATGAGATGGATCCCCAATATACTTCCGGAGCATAGAAACATGAAATACCGGGTGCACACTCGACAAGCTGGGTGGCAAAGTAAGCTCATAAGCCACCTCCCCAATCCTCCGAAGCACCTCAAACGGCCCAATGAACCGAGGACTCAATTTCCCTTTCTTCCCGAATCTCATAACACCCTTCATGGGCGAAAACTTCAGCAAGACCTTCTCACCAACCATGTAGGACACATCTCGAACCGTCCTATCAGCATAACTCTTTTGCTTCGACTGCACTGTACGAAGCCTCTCCTGAATCACTTTCACCTTCTCTAAAGCAGCCTGAACCAAATCAGTCCCCAATAGCCTAGCCTCGCCAGGCTCGAACCAACCAACTGGAGATCTACACCGCCTCCCATACAAAGTCTCATAGGGGGCCATCTGAATACTCGACTGGTAGCTGTTATTATAAGCAAACTCTGCAAGCGGTAGAAACTCATCCCATGAACCTCCGAAATCAATAACACATGCACGCAACATGTCCTCCAATATCAGAATAGTACGCTCGGACTGCCCGACCGTCTAAGGATGAAAAGCTATGCTCAACTCCACCTGAGTACCCAACTCTCTCTGCACGACTCTCCAAAACTGCGACGTAAACTGAGTACCTTTATCTGAAATGATAGAAACTGGGACACCATGCAGCCGAACAATCTCCCGGATATAAATCCCTGCTAACCGCTCTAAAGAATAGGTAGTACACACAGGAATGAAGTGCGCGGACTTGGTCAGCGATCCATAATCACCCAAATAGCATCGAACTTCTTCAAAGTCCGTGGAAATCCAACAACAAAGTCCATAGTGATCCACTCCCACTTCCACTCGGGAATAACCATCTGCTGAAGCAAGCCACCCGGTCTTTGATGCTCATATTTTACCTGCTGACAGTTGAGACACCGAGCTACAAATCCCACAATATCTTTCTTCATTCTTCTCCACCAATAGTGTTGTCTTAAGTCCTGATACATCTTTGCAGCACCTGGATGAATGGAATATCACGAGCTATGGGCCTCCTCCAGAATCAACTCCCGAAGCCCATATACATTGGGCACACAAATTCGGGCCTGCATCCTCAACACTACATCATCGCCAATGGTCACATCTCTGGCATCATCATGCTGAACTCTGTCCCTAAGGACAAGCAAATGCGGAACGTCATACTGGCGCCCCCTGATGCGATCATGTAAGGAAGACCGAGAAACCACACAAGCTAACACCCGACTAGGTTCCGAAATATCTAATCTCACAAACCGATTGGCCAAGGCCTGAACATCAACTGCAAGGGGTCTCTCCGCAACAGGAATATATGCCAAACTCCCCATACTCACTACCTTTCGGCTCAAAGCATCGGCCACCACATTGGCCTTTCCCGGATGGTACAATATAGTTATATCATAATCCTTGAGCAACTCCAACTATCTGTGCTGCCTCAAATTAAGATCCTCTTGCTTGAATAAATGCTGAAGGCTGCGATGATCAGTACAACTCACAAGATACGCCATACAAGTAATGCCTCCAAATCTTCAATGCATGAACTATGGCAGCCAGCTCCAAATCATGAACGGGGTAGTTCTTCTCATGGGGCTTCAACTGACGAGAAGCATAAGCAATAACTCTACCCTCCTGCATCAATACACAACCAATCCCAACTCTCGAAGCATCATAATACACGGTATATGAACCTGAAGATGATGGCAAAACCAATATTGAAGCTGTGGTCAAGGCTGTCTTGAGCTTCCTCACACTCGTCCGACCATACAAATAGAGCACCCTTCTGAGTCAATTTGGTCAAGGGCGATGCAATGGATGAGAATCCCTGAACAAACCGGCGATAATAGCCTGCCAACCCAAGAAAACTATGAATCTCTGTGGCTGAGGACGGTCTAGGCCAACTCTGAACCGCTTCTATCTTCTTTGGATCAACCAGAATACCCTCACTGGACACTACATGCCCCAAGAAAGCCACTAAACCGAGCCAAAACTCACACTTAGAGAATTTTGCATAAAGCTTCTCCTCCCCCAATCTCTGCAATACAACTCGCAAATGCTCCGCATACTCCTCCTGACTACTTGAGTACACCAGAATATCGTCAATGAATACAATAGCAAACGAATCTAGATAAGGAAGAAAGACACTGTTCATCAAATGCATGAACGTTGTTGGAGCATTGGTTAGCCCGAAAACATAACAAGAAACTCATAGTGACCATATCTAGTCCTAAAAGCAGTCTTAATAATATCTAAATCCCTGATCTTTAACTAGTGATAACCCGAACGGAGATCAATCTTGGAGAACACTCGCACTCCCTGAAGCTGGTCAAATAAATCATCAATGTGAGGCAAAGGATACTTGTTCTTAATTGTTACCTTGTTCAATTGCCGATAATCAATGCACATTCTCATGGTGCCATCCTTCTTCTTCACAAACAGAACCGGCGCAACCCAAGGTGACACACTAGGGCGAATGAACCCCTTATCTAGGAGTTCCTGAAGCTGCTCCCTCAATTCTTTCAACTCTGCTGGTTCCATAAGATATGGCGGAATAGAAATGGGCTGAGTGCCCGGCACCAGGTCAATACCAAAATCAATATCCCTGTACGGTGGCATGCCCGGCAGGTCTGCAGGAAATACATCGGGAAAATCTCTCACAACTGGAACAGAATCAATGCTAGGAGTCTCAGCTCCAACATCCCTCACAAACGCTAGATATGAAAGGCAACCCTTCCCAACCATGTTGGGCCTTCAAGAATGATATCACTCTACTAGGAACATAATCAGTTACACCACGCCACTCGATCCGCGGTACACCCGCCATAGCCAAAGTGACTATCTTAGCATGACAGTCTAGAATAGCACGACACGGAGATAACCAATCCATGCCCAAAATGACATCAAAATCCACCATGCTCAATAGCAATAGGTCCACTCATGTCTTCAGACCCCCAATAGTCACCACACATGACCGGTACACACGGTCAACAACAACAGTATCACCCACCAGGGTAGACACATGAACAGGTAAAGCAAGAAACTCCCGGGGCGTACCCAAATAATGAGCAAAATATGAGGACACATAAGAATAGGTGGAACCGGGATCAAATAATACAGAGGCATCTTTGTGGCAGACTGAAACAGTACCTGTAATGACAGCATCTGAAGCAATGGCATCTGTCCTACCTGGAATACCATAGAAACAAGCCTGGCCACCGCCTGATCGACCTCCCCCTTTGGGGCGACCCCTGGTTGCCTAACCTCCACCCCTAGCTGGCTGGGCGGGTGGTAAAGTAACTGGAGCAGAAGTCGAGGGCTGACCCCTCTGCTGAGACGAACTAGCACCACGATGAGGACACTGCCTCCACATGTGGCCCATCTCGCCACACTCATAACAGCTCCCTGGTGCTGGAGAAGAAGACTAAAGGGAACCCCTCGCACCGGAGTGTCTAGAAGATGCACTCGGCATAGAAGAACCCTAGGCTGACGGAGCACGAGCTGAACTCTGAGTTGGAAGGGCGCTGAGTGATGACTGGCCCTGCTGTGACCTATGATAACCACGACCTGAATATGCCCCGCGATACTCTGGACGGGCTGACTGAGCAGGCCTGAAAGAACAACCTCTACCATGCTGAAACTGGCCCCTCGAAGGAGTACCACTATAACTGCCCGATCCTCGAGGCCTCTTGGCCTCCCTCTCCTCTCGCTCCTGACGACGAACCGTCTCAATCTCGCGAGCTATATCAACCACCTCATCGAACGTAGCACTCAACACTCTCTCTCTGGTCATAAGAATACGGAGATGATAGTTAAGGCCATCAACAAATCTCCTAATCCTCTCACGATCTGTCGGAACCATCCAGACGGCATGATGATCCAACTCAGAAAACCTCAACTCACACTGTGACATAGTCATATCTCTCTGTCGCAACCACTTGAACTGTCTACGCAGCTCCTCTCTGTGTGACTGCGCACATACTTCTCCAAGAAAAGAGCAAAGAATTGCTGCCAAGTAAGGGGCGCTACACCAACCGGCCTACGCCTCTCATACGCCTCCCACCAAGTGAAGGCAGCTCCAAAAAACCAAAAGGTGGTAATGTCACACCACTAGACTCAAGAATCCCTACTGTACGGAGCATCCGCTGACACTTATCAAGAAAACCCTAGGCATCATCGCCCTCAGCACCACTAAATGACGGAGGCTAGAGTCTACCAAACCTCTCAAGACGACGCTGCTCATCATCCGGCATAACTGATACCATGAACTCCTGGGCTGGTGCAACCGGCTGGGCTGGAGGTGCCCCCGGCGTTTGAAGTCCCTGCACTACCTGCTCAGGTGTGCGAGCAGCGGGGGTCTGATTGCCTCCCCCGGCCTGTGAAGTAGCTGCTATTGTGGTGGCTGAAACTGATTGAGCCAGGCAACTGCAAATGGATAAGATCTGAGCCAAGGCCTCCTGAAGACCCGGAATCATGATGGGCATAGCTGGTGCCTGAACTGGTGCTGCTGGAGCCTGATCCTGAGCTGGGGTAGCTAGTGGATCAACAGGTGCTGCCCTCGGTGCTCTGCCTCTGCTACGACCGCGTCCACGGCCTCTGATGGCCTCAGTGGGTGGCACTGGTGGTCGTCCACCTCGTCCGGTAGCTCGCGCCCTCACCATCTCGTGAGAGAATAGGATAACAGAAGTTTAGTGCTCGGATCAACAAGTTCGCACGACAAGAAATTCAAGAATATGAAGTTTATCCTAAAAGGTTCTGCAGCCTCTCGAGGATAAATACAGACAACTCCGTACCGATCCGTGAGACTCTACTAAACCCGCTCATGACTCGTGAGACCTATGTAACCTAGGCTCTGATACCAACTTGTCACGACACTTACCCCGAACCCGGTCGTGATGGCGCCTCTCGTGAAGACAAGGCCAGCCAATTTAACTAAAATCTCATTTTAAGTAGTTAATTAACATGAAAGGAATATAAGCATGATTTAATAGCAATAATTCACGAAAATGTAGCTAATCATAATAGAAACCATCCCGACACAGCCCAAACCGGGGTGTCACAAGTCATGAGCAACTATGGATCCTGAAACAAGTCTATTAAATACAATATCTGGCACAACTGTTTGAAGAACATAGAAACAATAATATAAGGGAGATACGGGGCTGCGGATGCCAACAGCTACCTCGTAGTATCTGAATCACTGCCTGACGGGAGGAGTCAGCACTCCGGTGTGGAACCAACACCGCCTGAATCTGCACACATGGTGCAAGGAGTAATATGAGTACTCCGACCCAGTGAGTATAATAACGACTGAAAGTAAGAAAGCACGTAAAGCACAAGGCATTCTATAATGAAGCGGTAAAACATCATTTGAAAACCGTAAATCAGTGAGAAATCAAGTAAAATCTCCTTTCAACAGGTAAAACATGTAATTTTTCAGGTAAATAATGTGAAGTAAAAGAAAGATAGAAGATCGCCCCTCGGGCTCAGTATCAACAAATCCGCCCCTCAGGCAATATCGCAGAACAGTACCAGCCCCTCGGGCTCAAATCTCATAACAAATATCAGCTATCAGCCCCTCAGGCTATCACATAGTACAATATCAGCCCCTCGGGCTATATCTCACATCACAATGGGTACCCGCGCTCACTGAGGGTGTACAGACTCCCCCCAAGCACAATATCAAGCCACCTCGTGCCATCAAATATAGGCCCTCAGCCTCATAGCAGTCAAGCCACCTCGTGGCGTATATAAAGTATCTCAGGCCCTCGGCCTCATATCCTCACATCTAGCCCTCGGTCGCACTCAGTCAAAAAATCATCACAAGCCCCTCGGGCATAGTAAAATAATAGTTCTCAGCCCAAAAACATCATCAAAATATTATTTAAGTCTCAAAACTGAGTAAAAGTGGCAGAGTTATAAAATAGTGGAAAACAGCACGACTGAGTTCAAGTAATAAGTCAAACTAGTGAGGAAACGATGATAAAAATCCCCGAATGGTTCAAATAATTAGCACGAAGCCCAAATACGACAATCAGCCCAAATCATAATGATAACAAATAAGTTTCAGTCAAATACGCGATAAAAATCATCAATCGGGACGGACCAAGTCACAATCCCCAGTAGTAAACAACCCCACGCTCATCATCGAGTGCGTGTCTCACCTCAATATAGCACCACGATGTATAATCCGAGGTTTCAAACACTCAGAACTTCATTTACAATCACTACTCACCTCGAACCGGGTAAATTCCTAGCCCGCGACGCCTTTGCCCCTCGAATTGGCCTCCACGCGCGTTGAATCTATCCAAAATCAGAACGAATATGTCACAATATACTAATGGGACAAAGTCTAAGCGAAAACAATCGAAGAATACCAAAAATCCTGAAATTAGCAAAACCCGAGCCCCGGGCCACTTCTCGAAGCTCAGAAATTTTCACATCAACGGGTTCCTTATCTCCCAACGAGTTCATATATATCAAAAGTTCTCAAATTCGACCCCAAATGGTCCTCCAAATGCCCAATTAGAATTTCAACATTCCAACTGCTATTTCTTCCATTTTTAGCAAGACTTCAATGATTTTCTAGGTAGATTTCACAATATAAACGAGTTTTAGGTATGAAATTCTTACCTCCAATTGATTCTCCTTGAATCCCTCGTTAATTTCCTTCAAGAACCTCCAAAAGTGAGCAACTATGGCTGAAAATATACCCAAACTCGCGGACAAGCAGACTTAAAAACATTCTGCCCAGGCTTCATCGAGTTGTACCTTGCGCTGTGCAGGTTGTACATCCTCTTACCATTTTCCCTTGCTGTACATCTTCTGTTAAAACGCTCATAACCCCTTGTGAAAATATCCAAATGATTAACGGTTTAAATATTTAGAAACTAGACTAGAAGATCTTTCATTTAATAGCTTGTACACTATATAACTCTTTATATATTCCGAGATATGAGCTTCTGAAGTGCATCAGAAAATTCTGTCGAAATTGCTCCACCAGCCAACTTCGATCAATCATAACTTTCTCATAGAATATCCAAATCATGAATGGTTTACCTCTCTAGAAACTAGAATACAAGGGCTACAACTTTCATGTTTTGTAATTTTTCTGATTCCTTATAGATTACAAGATATGAGCTTCCAAACTGGACTACTCGCACCAGAAATTTTCTGGTGCACAGCTGAAGCTAAAAAAAATCTGCAATTTTTCCAAAGATGAAATAGTCCGTTTAACCACCCAAAACTCACCCGAGGCCATTGGGACCTCAACCAAATATGCCAACGTATCCCATAACATCATTCAAACTTCGCGTCGGATTCAAGCCTAAGAAATTCAAAATCTTCTAAATTACTCTTTTGATCAAAAACCCAACCAAACCACGTCCGAATGACATGAAATTTTGCACACACATCTCAAATTACATAACGAAGCTACAGCAACTCTCTGAATTCCATTCCGACCGTCGGATCTAAATCTCGCCTAACAACCGGAAATTACCAAAATACTAACTCCACCAATTCAAGCCTTATTCTACACCGGACCTCCAAAACCAATTCCGATCACACTCGTAAGTCATAAATCACCTCCCGAAGCTAACTGAACCATCAGAACTCACATCCGAGCCCTCTAACTCATAAGTCAACATCCGGTTGACTTTTCCAACTTAAACTTTCTTAAGAGAGACTAAGTGTCTCGTTTCTTATCAAATCCACTCCGAACGCAAACTACTCAACTCGATCACATAAAACACGGATAATGAAGCATAATGAAGTAGAAATGGGGGAAACAGAGCGGTAACTCATGAAACGACTGGCCGGGTCGTCATAAAATCATAACTCAAAACATAATCTCTCCCAAAAATAAGGGTGTCACTGAGTACATGAGCATCTACATAAAGGTATAATCCGGTACACCGTCTAGAAAATGAAAGTGATATAAATAACATGAAAGGTAAGGGAGGAGAGTCAAGGTCTGGGAACACCCAGTAGCTACCTCAATGATCTCCGAATGTCCGAACTTCGCAACTCAACAACCGCTGTGACCGGAAGCACCTGAATCTGCACACGAGGTGCGGGGTGTAGCATGAGTACAACCAATTCAGTAAGTAACAAGTCTGACGTGTGGTCTGAAAGCAGTGACAATCTCAAACAATACAGTAAAGATACAAAATTTAACAATGCAGAAAAATAGACATGCTTCCAAGTTCAACAGTTAAGTTTAGCACCAGTAAAAAGAGACCAAGTGTGATTGATAATATGAAAATGACATCTATATGACTACATGCCAAGGTGAATACCGTATATGATGCAACACAGTGAAATCCCAAGCACTCACTCTCTCAGAGCTCTAAATATGCCCGTCTCAATCCTCGCTCACCACACTCAGTCACTCAGCACCATATATAGCCAGAGACTCGTTGCAGCGTGCAACCCAATCCACATATATATAGACACAAGACTTGTCGCGGCCTGCAACCCGATCCACATATATATATATAGCCATAAGCCTCGTTGCGGCGTGCATCCCGATCCACTTAAATAAATATATAGATATCACTCACAGCACGGCACTCAGGCCCCCAATTCAGTCACTAATCTCTCTAGTCTCTCGAACTCACAACGCTCATGCTAAGCAGCCCTAATCAATGAAACGAGATGTGACAATATACGATAGCAGAGACTGAGATATGGCATGTAATAATGAATCTGACTGAGTTCACGACTGCAATTAACAGATAACTCAACAACAAAGAACGACCACCATGGGTCCCAATAGTACCAGCATATAGCCTAAACATTATTTCAAGCGTAAATTACAGCACATAGTTTATAGTAAAAATGTTCAAATAAAATGGCTACACAGTTCCATGGAACCAACTAAATCACAACTCACACGGTGCGCATCCACACGCCCGTCACCTAGCATATGCGTCACCTCAACATCAATTACATAACACGTAATTCGGGATTTCATATCCTCAGCATCAAGTTTTAAAATGTTACTTACTTCAATCCAAATAACTCTCTACTCCAACACATCTTTGCCTCGTGAAACGACCTTCGAATGCCTTGAATCTAGCCATAAACAATTCGATATAATTAATACGGCCTAAAAGAATCAACTCCATAAGAAAATGCAAAGTTATTAATATAAAGTCAAAAATTGACTCAAAAGTCGTCCCCAAGGGCTCACGTCTCGAAATTCGATAACAGTCACAAAACTCAAAAGCCCATTCAACCACGAGTCCAACCATACCAAATTTATAAAAATCCGACACCAAATCGTACCCAAATCTCCAAATCAAACTCTCCCAATCCCTAGCCTCAAACCCTCAATTTACACCTTAAATACACACCAACTAGGTGGGGAAATCAATGGGGAAGCAAGATTATTGATTAAAAATGAGCACAAGGGACTTACCTCAAGAATCCCCTAGAAAATCCTCTCAAGAATCGCCAAAACTAGAGCTCAAAATGTTTAAAATGAAGCAAAATCGCGAACCCTTCTATTTAAGTGTTCTGCCAGCACTTCTGCTTCTGCAGAAATTTAACTGCTTCTAAGGCGTCGCAGATGCGGGTGACAGGTCGCTTCTGCGACGCCTTCTGCTCCTGTGGTCCCTCACTCCGCTTCTGCGGACTCGCTTCTGCGAGCAATCAAGCCGCTTCTGTGGACCAAGCTTACCTGCCCAATTCTGCATCTGCGGTCCCCCTGCCGAATCAGCGGTAAAGCAGGTGCGGCAATTCCCTCGCACCTACAGCCACCTGCACACTCCCCTCCAAACTCGCAACTGTGCATTCCAGTCCGCACCTGCGGGCTCGCACATGCGATCAATGCTCCGAAGGTACGGTTACACAAGTAGAGCCCAGCTTCAGCAATCTCACAACTTAAACTTTGATCCGTTATCCATCCGGAATCAACTCGAGGCTCCCAGGACCTCAACCAAACATACCAACAAGTCCTAAAACCTCATACGAGCTTAGTCAAGATCTCAAATCACATCAAACAACTTCAAAAACACGAATCACACCCCAATTCAAGCCTATTGAAACTAAGGAATTCCAACTTCTGCAAATAACGCCGAAACCTATCAAATCACGTCCGATTGACCCCAAATTTTGTACACAAGTCACAAATGACATTATGGACCTACTCTAATTTTCGAAATCGGAATAAGACCCCGATATCACAATGTCCACTCCTGATCAAACTTTCCAAAAATCCAACTTTTGCCATTTCAAGCCTAATTCTACTACGGACCTGCAAATCACAATCCGGACACGCTCCCAAGTCCAAAATCACCCAACGGAGCTAACGGAACCATCAAAACTCCATTCTAGAGTCGTTTACACATAAGTCAATATCCGGTCAACCATTTCAATTAAGCTTTCAAACATGAGACTAAGTGTCTCACTTCATTTCAAAATCTCTTCGGAACGGAACTGACTACCCCAGCAAGTCATATGACAGCTATAAAGTACAAAATGAGCAGTAAATGGGGAATGAGCTACAACTCTCAAAACGACCGGTCGGGTCGTTACATCCTCCCTCTCTTAAACAAACATTCGTCCTCGAACGGGTCTAGAAATGTACCTGGAGTCTCAAATAGGTGTGGATATCTACTCCACATCTCTTGCTCGATCTCCCAAGTAGCCTCTTCAACTAGCTGATATCTCTACTGCACCTTCACTGAAGCTATGTCCTTTGACCTCAATTTTTGAACCTGCCGATCCAAAACAGCCACCGGCTCCACTTCATAAGTCAAATCACCATCCAACTAAATCGTGATGAAATCTAAACCATGAGATAAAGCCGACATACTTTCGGAGCATAGAAACATGAAATAGTGGATCCACACTTGACGAACTAGGCGGCAAGGCAAGCTTGTAAGCCACCTCCCTAATTCTCTAAAGTACCTCAAAAGACCAAATATACTGAGGGCTCAGCTTGCCCTTCTTCCCGAACGTCATAACACCCTTCATGGGTGAAACCTTGAGGAGCACCTTTTCCCCAACCATGTAAGCAACATCACGGACCTTCCTGCTGGCATAACTCTTCTATCTAGACTGCGCCGCGTGAAGCCGCTCCTGAATCAATTTAACCTTGTCCAAAGCATCCTGAACCAAGTCAGTACCCAATAGCCTAGCCTCACCCGACTCAAACCAACCCACCGAAGATCTACACCATCTCCCATACAAAGCCTCATACAGAGCCATCAGAATGCTCGACTGGTAGCTATTGTTGTAGGCAAACTCGTGAGTGGTAGAAACTGATCCCAAGAACCCCCAAAATTGATGACCCAAACACGTAGCATGTCCTCGAATATCCGAATAGTACGCTCGGACTGTCCATCTGAGGGTGAAATGTTGTGCTCAACTCAACCTAGGTACCCAACTCTCACTGCACGGCTCTACAAAACTGCAATGTAAACCGCGTGCCCCGATCTGAAATGATGGACACTGGCACACCGTGAAGGCGAATAATCTCTCGGATGTAAATCTCAGCCAACCGCTCCGAAGAATAATTGTCCTAACTAGAATGAAGTGCGCAGACTTGGTAAGCCAATCCACAATCACCCAAATAGCATGGAACTTCCTCGAAGTCTGTGGGAGCCCAACTACAAAATCCATGGATCCGTTTCCATTTCCACTCTGGAATTTCTAACCTCATAAGCAATCTGCACAGTCTCTGATGCTCAAATTCACCTGCTGACAGTTGAGGCACCGAGCTACAAACCCCACTATATCCTTCTTCGTTCTCCTCCACCAATAATGCAGCCTCAAGTCCTGATACATCTTCGCGGCACCCGGATGAATGGAATACCGCGAACTGTGGACCTTCTCAAAATCTACTCACGTAGCCCATCCACATTAGGCACACAAATCCGACCCTCCATCCTCTACCCCATCATCCCCAATAGTAACATCTCTGGCATCACCGTGCTGAACCGTGTCCTTAAGGACAAGCAAATGGGGGTCACCATATTGGCACTCTTTGATGCAATCATATAAGGAAGACCGAGAAACCAAACAAGCTAGAACCCGACTGGGCTCCGAGACATCTAATCTTACGAACTGGTTGTCCAAATCCTGAACATCAACTGCAAGAGGTCTCTCACTAACATGAATGAATGTGAGGCTACCCATACTCACCTCCTTTCTACTCAAGTCGGCCACCATATTGGCCTTCCCCGGATGATACAAAATATTGATATCATAGTCTTTTAGCAACTCCAACCATCTCCGCTGCCTCAAATTTAGATTTATTTATTTGAACAAGTGCTGGAAACTGCGATGATCCTTAAACACCTCACAAGACACAGCGTAGAGATAATTCCTCCAAATCTTCAATGCATGAACGATGGCAGCTAACTCGAAATCGTGAACATGGTAGTTCTTCTCATGGGGATTCAACTGACGTGAAGAATAAGCGATCACTCTACCCCCCTGCATCAAGACACACCCAATACCGATCCGGAAAGCATCACAATACACTGTATAAGTACTAGAAGCAGAAGGTAGAACTAGAATTGGAGCTATGGTCAAAGCAGTCATGAGCTTCTGAAAGCTCTCCTCACACTCATCCGACCACTGAAAGGAGCACCCTTTTGGGTCAATTTGGTCAATGGCGATGCAACAGACGAGAAGCCCTCCACGAAGCAACGATAATAACCGGCCAAGCCGAGAAAGCTTCAAATTTTCGTAGCTGAGGACGATCTGGGCCAACTCTGAACCGCCTCAATCTTCTTCGGATCCACCTGAATCCCCTCACTGGATACCACGTGTCCCAAGAATGCCACTAGACTAAGCTAAAACTCACACTTGGAGAATTTGGCATAAAGCTTCTCCTCCCTCAACTGCGGCAACACGAACCTCAAATGCTGGGCATGCTCCTCCTTGCTACGAGAGTACACCAGGATGTCATCAATGAATACTATGACAAACGAGTCGAGATAAGGCTGAAACACATTGTTCATCAGGATGTATGAATGTTGCTGGGTCGTTGGTCAGCTCAAAAGACATTACAAGGAACTTATAATGACCATAACAGGTCCTCAATGTTGTCTTTAGAATATCGAGTCCTAAATCTTCAACTGGTGATACCCAGATCTCAAGTCAATCTTAGAGAACACGCTCGCTCCCTGAAGCTGATCAAATAGATCATCAATGCGCAGCAAAGGATACTTGTTCTTGATTGTAACTTTGTTCAACTACCTATAATCAATGCATATCCAGATAGTACCATCCTTCTTCTATACAAACAGGATTGGTGCACCCCAAGGTGATACACTAGGTCTAATAAATAACTTATCAAGAAGTTCCTGAAGCTGCTCTTTTAATTCCTTCAACTCAGCTGGTGCCATACGATACAGATTAATAGAAATGGGCTGAGTGCCCGGCACCAAGTCAATACCAAAGTCAATATCCCTGTCGGATGGCATGTCCGGCAGGTATGCAAGAAATACATCTGGAAAATCTCGCACGACCGAAATAGAATCAATAGAAGGAGTATCAGCACCAACATCCCTCACAAAGGCCAAATAAGATAAACATCCCTTCCCAACCATCCGCTGGGCCTTCAAATAGGAAATCACTCTGCTGGGAACATAGTCTACAGAACCTCTCCACTCGATCCTTGGCAACCCCGGCATCGCCAACGTCACGGTATTAGCGTGACAATCCAGAACAGCATGACATGGAGACAACCAATCCATACCCAAGATCACGTCGAAATCAACTAAAATAAGAGATCAACTCAGGTCTCCAATCCCCCAATAGTCACTACAAACGACAGATATACATGGTCCATAATAATAGTATCGCCTACCGGCGTAGATACATGAACAAATGAAACTAAGGACTCACGGGACATATCTAGATAATGAGCAAAATACGATGATACATACGAAAAGTGGAACCAGGGTCAAATAATACAGAAGCGTCTTTGTGGAATACTGAGACAATACATGTGATCACTTTGTCCGAAGCAACAACATCTGGTCCGGCTGGAATAGCATAGATTTGGACCTACCGCCACCTGATCGGCTTCCCCTTCTAAGGCGACCCCTAGCTTCCTGAGTCCCAACCCGAGCTAGGTGGGTGGGTGGTGATGCAACAGGTGCTGAAATCATAGTCTGGCCCCTCTGCTGAACTGGCCCTCCCACGAGATGGGGACACTACCTCCTGATATGACCAAGCTCCCCACACTCGTAGCAACCCCGATCTGACAATGGTGGTGGGGGCTGGATCGGGCCTCGAGAACCAAATCCCCAAATCAAACTCTCCAAATCCCTAGTCTGAAACCCTCAATTTACACCTTAAATACACACCAACTAGGTGGTAAAATCAATAGGGAAGCAAGATTATTGATCAGAAATGAGCACAAGCGACTTCCCTCAAGAATCCCCTCAAAAATCTTCTCAAGAATCACCAAGACCCGAGCTCAAAATGTTTAAAATAAAGTAAAATCGTGAACCCTTGTATTTAAGTGTTCTGCTAGCACTTCCGCTTCTGCGACATCATAGAAGCGACCTCTCACCCCCATCTGCGGCTCCTTCCGCTCCTGCGGTCCCTCACTCTTCTTCTGCGGAGTCGCTTCTGCGAGCATCTAAGCCGCTTCTGCGAACCAAGCTCACCTGCCCAATTCTGCTTGTGCGATCCTCCTACCGCATTTGCGGTAATGCTGGTGCGGCAATTCCCTTGCACCTGCGGCCACTTGCACACTCCCCTCCAAACTCGCACCTGCGTATTCCAGTTGGCACCTACGGGATTGCACCTGCGACCAAAGCTCCACAGGTACGGTTACACCAGCAGAGCCCAGCTTCAGCAATCTCACAACTTCAACTTTTGATCTGTCAACTCGAGGCCCCTGGGACTTCAACCAAACATACCAAAAAGTCCTAAAACTTCATACAAACTTAGTCGAGACCTCACATCAAATAACTTCAAAAATACGAATCGCACCCCGATTCAAGCCTATTAAAAATAAGGAATTCCAACTTGTACAAACGACGCCAAATCCTATGAAATCACGTCTGATTGACCCCAAATTTTGCAAACAAGTCACAAATGACATCCCCCGATATCACAAAGTCCACTCCCGGTCAAACTTTCCAAAAATCCAACTTTCGCCATTTCAAGCCTAATTCTACTACGGACCTCCAAATCACAATTCGGACATGCTCCGAAGTCCAAAATCACCGAACGGAGCTAATGAGACCATTAAAAACTCCATTTCGGAGTCATTTATACATAAGTCAACATCCGGTCAACCATTTCAACTTAAGCTTTCAACCATGAGACTAAGTGTCTCACTTCATTCCAAAATCTCTCGGACCCGAACCGATTACCCCGGAAAGTCACATAATAGCTATAAAGTACGAAATGAGCAGTAAATGGGAGAACGGGGCTACAACTCTCAAAACGATCGGCCGGGTCATTACACAAAAAGAGGCGTTAGTACATGTGGAATAGTACTAGTATGTATGACTAAACATCCTCTCATTATAACAGGTAACAATACAATGACGAACAGTCATAAAACCAATTGAAGCCTCAAAAAATACTAAAATATCAAGTTAGGAGCTAGAGTAGTTTTCAAGTAAATTTCCATTATTTTAGGTTGGGAGATCTTAGCACTGATATACCGCCGTGATATTAGCATAGAGTCCGATCACGGCCCGATCGGCTAAGCCGTCTAACCAAAAGACATCAACCACAATCACAATCACTATCACGATTGCAATCATTATCGCAATCACCATTTCAAGCACAATCACCACCATGTGTGCAGCATGGCATCCGATCACGACCCGACCGACTAGACCGTCTCATCACAATGTCGTATGGATCGACATTACCCTTTTTCTTGCAATCATCTCATCCCAAAAAAGGAGAATATTCTCATCACATCAATCTCATCCCAAATGAGGGGAATAATCACAATTCACTTCTACACCGGCACGTGTAGTTTCGGGGTTAGACTATTTCAACCTACCCTTCCTCAGTGACTAATGATACTCCCAAAGGTTTTATTATTTAAAGGATTGACAACTCATTTCAACATCTTTTACACGTTTCTCAGTTTCATTGCACTAGTGATCCAAATGTAATATCATTCTTGGCACGTTAGCCGTATTTCATATTTCATGCTCGCCTCTTTCACTTTCAAATATCATCACGGATCATTAACAACAAAGCATTTCTATTCAATACATTGAGTACACATAGGAAGAAATAAGAGTCTTAAGCACATTGAGATTTCTACACAATTTATAATAATAGCTTTCATTTGAAACACAACTTGAAGTTATAACATTTAGATTCGCAACCCATACTTTGAACACATTCTCAAATAGTAACATAACATGACAAGAGCATTTGGAATACATATTGAACATATATCTTTTGATGCAAAGCTTTCTCGGAATAGTCAAGTTATAATGAACAAGTCGGACATACAAGGACATCGCGGGATTCAATTCTAAGAGAAGTTTAGCCAACATATCTCGCTTTAATCTTCCTTAAATTACTACAATATTTTGAAAATCTTAGCAAATTCGAGCTATTTTAGAAACATAACAAAATTGAACACAAATTAGGAAAGAGTTCATGGTTCCAGCTCATTTGAGCATTTTATCAAACACTAGGTGGACATTATGATTTCAAGGTCCTCCTATGGTGGATTCCTTCATCCCACTACTCAAAGTCTACCCAATTGAGCTCAACAATCTTACCACAAACCTTGATAGTACATGCATGCATAATGAACAACTCCCACACCCAAATTTCTTTTCTCATTGCCTATTTTCAGTAAAATCCCGAAATTGAAGGCTAGGGTGTAGAATCTTACCTCTAGGATGAAGACTTAGTGAGTTTTCCTTGTGAATTCTCCAACTTTTGAGCTAGAATTGATGAACATTAAGCTTAGGAACTTCCCCTCTCACTCTATGGCACTTCCTCTCTCTAGAAATATTAGACTTTTTCTTTACAAATGGTCCCTAACGACTATATATCGAAATAGCGTCGGGTTATGAAATTAGAAAAAATGAAGCCCCGATGAAGATATGCGGTAGCATAAAGGACCGCATAACACTTCTGCAGTCTGCAAAATGGACCGCATAATGGCCCTCCAGAACTGGGCATTTCTATACAGCTCTGCAACAGGTTTGCAGTCCGCAGACCAGTTCTGTAGTCGTATAAAGGACCGCAGAACCTCCTTCCAAAATTTCTCATGCTGGCTTCTGCGACAGATGTGCGGCCCGCGAAATGGTTATACGGTAGCATAATGGGCCGCATAATGGCTCTCAAAATTTTCTCAAGTTGTGCTTCACTCTACGGCTGATCTGCAGCCCACAAAGTGGTTCTGCGGTCGCATAGTGGACCGCAGAAACGCCATGATCTGCAAAATGATTCCTTCAACTCCCCAACGTACTGTTCAGCCCAAAATGTCCGTACGACCCTCGATCACATTACTCTACCTCTGCGCCACAAAACCCCAGGTTTTAGGTGAAATTTTACGAGGTCTTACACTGCACCAATTATCACATCCCTAGATTGGGCAGAGCCGTTTGAGCTTATGTGTGATGCTAGTAGCACTGCAATTAAGGCTGTCTTGAGCCAAAGAAAAAATAAAGTGTTCCACTCAATTTATTATGCTAGCAAAACACTGAATCCAGCTTAGATAAATTATACAGCCACGTAGAAAGGGTTGCTAGCGGTAGTGTAACGACCCGATTAGTCGTTTTGAATTTGATCCCCTTTTCCTGTTTGATGCTTCACATATTTGTATTTATGGTTTTATGACTTGCAGGGTTGGTCAGAAAGATTTTGTATTGATTTGAACCCTTTGGTTCTTGGTTTAGAAGCCTAAGTTGAGAATGTTGACCAAAATTTGACTTTTGCAAAAATGACCCTGAAATAGTGTTTTGATGGCTTTGATGGGTTCTTATCGTGATTTTGGACTTGGGCATATTTCCGGAATCGAATTCGGAGGTCCTTAGGTTGATTTGTCTTGTTTTGCCGAAAATTAGCAATTTGAGGTTTAGAAGTTTTTTCAAGTTTGACTGTAGGTTAACTTTTTAGGTATCGGGTTTGGAATTTAGTTTTGGGACATGAAATAGGCCCGTTTTGCTATTTTGAACTTGTATACAAAATTTGGTGTCATTTGGAGTTGTTTTGATTGGATTCGGACGCTTGGTTGCAATTCTAGAGGATCTAGAGTTTTCCTTTGAAATTCATGCGTTTTCATGTCCGATTCATAACTCCAGATGTTATTTTTTTTGTTTTGATCCCGCAAGCGAATTTTTATGATGTTATTAGATTTGTGTGAATGTTTGGTTTGTAGCCCCAAAGGCTCGAGTGAGTTCCGGACGTGTTTCAGAATAGTTTTGAACAGAATCAAGTTGCTAGTGTACTGGTGTCTCTGATGTCGCAATTGCGAACACCAGCATCGAAATTGCGATGGGGCCTCCGGCATTGCATTTGCGAAAAATAGGCTAGACTGGGTAGCATTGCAATTGCGATAATTTCATCGCATTTGTGATGGGGACAGGCTTCGCAAATGCGAATCTAATGTCGTATTTGCGACTTCTCCCTTAGGCTGTCAACAGCCGCAATTGCTAGACTTTCTTCGCAATTATGAGGATTTGCAATTGTGAACCCAGGTTGCAATTGCGACATCTACAGCTAAACAAAAGGTTGGAAAGTCGGGATTTCATCTCCTTTCTCTCATTTTAGAACTCTAGACTCGGTAAGAGTCAATTTGGAGAGGGGATTTTCATCTACAATCGTTGGATAGATAGTTTTAATCAATTTTCAACTTTATTTCATGATTATATGAGATCTAACACCAAATTTATGAGAATAAAAGAGAAATTTTAGGGATTTTGTCTATGTTTTGAAAAATAAAATTTTGGATTTTAAGAGTCGAATTGGACTCGGATTTGAAAATAAAACACATATATGAACTTGTGGAGTTATGGGTAGTCGGAATATACCCTTGGACCCGACTTTTGACCTCGCGCGCCCGGGGTTGACTTTTTTTGTCATTTGGTGAATTGAGTAAAGATCATAGCTTTATCTATCGAAATTGGTTTCTCCTGCATTGTTTGATGTTATTAAGTCATTTTTTGTTGGATTTGAGCCGTACAAAGGTGAAATTTAAGGGGGAAACTAATTTTGAGGGATGATTTGGCCTAATTGAGGTAAGTATCTTGCCTAACATTGTGTGGGGGAACTACCCCTTAAGATTTGGTTGACTGTGTTATCTGAATTACGTGGAAGACGAATGTGTACACGGGCGTATATGTGGTATTTGGACCAATTTAGACTCTTAGGCTTCTTCCATGCATCTAAGTGAAATTTTCATAATATGTTATATCTTCCATTGTTGAATTTGCTCTCACATGCTCTATTTGCCGTTGCTAGCATATGTTCTGTCTTTTATTGTCAAGTTTGCTCTTATATGCTTTAGTTGAAGTTGTTATCTGTTATTGTCTTGTTACCACTTTTATTGTTGAATTATTCTTATTTGAAGTTGCTGATTAGTAAGATATCTTTCCTCGTTGAGTATTCCAGGTTCATTTTGTTATTATTGAGATTCTTATTAACATTGTTGGTTGAGCCGTGGGATATATATTGTGGTAACATTGGTATTATTGATTTTTGGCAAGTGTTGTGGCATATGGGCACATGTGGTGCAGGTTAATTATTCTTGTGATATTGATACACATGTGATGGCATAAGGATATGGGTTGATATGTAGGTGGTAGCATAAGGATAGGGGTTGATATGCATGCGGTGAGATAAGATGGGATTTATACACGTGTTGCTAGTAAGGGAATTACTTGAAGCCACGCGGTGAGAAAGGGGACTAAAACGCATGTAGCTATTTCGGAAAAATATTTTCAAAATAAATACAAGGCTCACGCGGTAATATAGGAAGATTGTGATTGTGACTTATGAAATGAAATTGTGAGGTGTGGTACCTCAGTTGTGATTCTTGTTGTACATTCCATGTTAAAAGGCTTGTTGTTTTGGAACAGTCATTATCTTTGTTCTTCATTGTTTTACTTGTATTTTTAAGGTACTAGATCACTTGTTGTCCCTATCATGTGTTGGATCATCTGTTGTTCCTATCACATGTTCATTCCTTGTTTCCTTTATTGCCTTAAATTTCGTTGTTAGCCTACATTATTCTGCTGCTTTGTTGTCATTAATTTCCTCAATTTCCGTCATTAGAATGTATTATATTCTATTCAGTTTCCTTGTCCTAGTGGGTGTCTTGACCTTGCCTCGTTACTATTCTACCGAGGTTAGGCTTGATACTTACTGGTACCATTGAGGTATACTCATGCTATACTTATGCACATTTTTATGCAAATCCAAGTTCATTCGCTCGGGCTGAACGCGAGTGATTGATCATTTATTTCCGGAGACTTCAAGGTACACCTGTCCGACGTTCGCAGGCCTCGAAGTCACCTTCTGCTTTTAGTTGTATTACTGTTCGTTTCCTGTTCAAAATAGTATTGTATTTCAAGGTTACTAGTGCACTCTCTATAGAGCTTATGACTCAGTTCCACCAGTTTTAGGAGTTATTAACAATTGTATCTATTTGGTTTTACTATGATAGATTACCAGTTTGAGGTTATATTTAAATCATTATTTTTGCTAAATCATAATGTATGTTAGACTTACCTAGTCTTAGAGACTAGGTGCCATCACGACATCCTAAGGTGGGAATTTGGGGTCGTAACAAGTTGGTATGAGAGCTCTAGGTTCATAGGTGTTACGAGTCATAAGTAAGTTTAGTAGATTCTTGCGGATCGGTACAAAGACGTTTATGCTTATCTTCGAGAGGCTACGAAACTATTAGGAAAATTCCAC
Source organism: Nicotiana obtusifolia (assembly GCA_002018475.1). NCBI lineage: Eukaryota > Viridiplantae > Streptophyta > Magnoliopsida > Solanales > Solanaceae > Nicotiana > Nicotiana obtusifolia. The sequence goes on from MCJB01048074.1 coordinate 83,785, forward strand.
TTCTTTGATTCCATATCCTGCGAATTTGTTGATTTCGAAATCTGAGTCTTTGTCTTCTATTTTCTCAATTGTGAGGACACGCACTGCTAGATCAGATGATCGGACACCCGCGTCCCTGCTAGAATCGCGCGAGGCTGGGGCTGGGGTAGAGGCTGAAGTGGGGCACCTGCTGCAACCAGAGAACCTATCCGAGCAGCGACTGAGGAGCCACCGGTAGCTCCTGTTGGGGGAGTAACACCCAAGATGCCTATTGTTACCCTTTGGAAATAATGGAAAAAAATAAAAAATAACTAGATTTACAACTGGTAATTAAAAAATAGTCATAGTTTCAAAAGTAATCGAAATTTAGCCACTTTTCTATGTAAAGATAAAATTTGAACACAAACACACTTAAAAATTCGGAAATATTCCAGCATAATATGCTGGAGTTCGACTTTTTTACATGATGAGCTTCCAGCATAATGTGTTGGAGTTCCAATACAATATGCGGAAAGTTTATATGCAAGAGTTCCATAATCACATATTATACTGGAACTATCCGTGTGCTGGAGTTCCAACATAATATGCTGGAAGTTTATATGTAGGAGCTACATGATTCTACATATTATGCTGGAATTTTCACTCTTTCAGCTAAACAGTGATTATTTTTCAATGACTTTACAAATGCTGCTATTTTTTGAATACCAATCCGAAAACTGGCTAACCCATGCTATTTTCACTTTAAAAATAGGTTGTGTAGCCTTTCGTTTTTTTTTTTTTTTTTTGATTTTTTCCAGTGTGGACCTATATGCAAATAATTAGTTACTGCCACGAAGCCTTAGAATCCTTAGGGAAAGACGAGCATTAGAAAATGAAAAGGTGTGGGAAAGAGGAGATGAACCGATGTCTGATGAGTCTAATAACAAATAATAAGTAATCCCTACGAGTAGCAACATAACAAAACTTCTCTACATTTTTCAAAATAGGAATCCAAAACAAGATTAGCGTTTGCTGCTTATGTATTTTGACCAACCTAGTAACTTCCGAACAAATAAATACAGAAAGCAAGCTACAAGTCATCTTTGTAGTGAGCTCATTGTCTTCGAGCACTTTCAATACAAAAAGCTAAGGGATGATAGCAAGAGAAAACAACATAATGGACCTCGCAAAAGAAGAAACTTGTAGACTAGTTTACATCACACAGATCTGCAGTAGTTTACACCCTTTCCAACTCAATGTTGTGTTTGTCTAATTGATCTTTCAACTCATTCCTCTAATTTTGAATCCGTCTCTCCTGCTTGGTTATAAGCTCAGTCTTTCTCTTCAACTCTTCTTCCATTTTTACAATCTCCTATTCATAATAATTTGGAATCCACAATACTCCATTAGCAATGCCAAAAATAAGTGGAAAACATTAGAAGTCCTCTAGAAACTCATATCATCAAAATTTTATCTGTTCTTATCTTTTTGGATAAGTATAATCAGCGTTACCCAAATTTACCTTCATAAGCATATCCACTTTGGAAGGCAGATCCTCGCGTTGCAACCCAATCAAATAAAGTTGAAGCTTTTGGCTGCTTCCGTGAAATCTCTAGCATGTCTCTCAACATCAACTGCGGAGCAACAAATTTTTAATTCATTCAGAAAAGGGAAAACAATGAACATTTCAGACACTTGAAAGAAAGAAACGAAGCAAAATGCTAAAATCAAAAAGGAAAAAATTCCAAACTTTGTTCCTGCACAAGTATTCGGGAACAACCAGGGACCTGAAAGTGTCAATATTTCTATAGGATATCAAATGCCAGGAATTTTTTCAATTCAAAAGGAAAACACAATGAAGATTCAAAAAACAGAGAATAAAGATAATAAGAAAGGGGGGGGGGGGGGGG